>BQNB010016071.1:0-72189 GCA_026074375.1 Tanacetum coccineum
TAAGAACCGAACGAGCGGATCGAACTAGTTGATCTCTCTAAGAACCGAACGAGCGGATCGAACTAGTTGATCTCTCTAAGAATCGAACGAGTCTCTTTGCTCAAGGACCGAACGAGCAAATCTACAAGGACCGAACTAGATAGGACCAAACTAGTAACTTCTTTGAGAACCGATCCAGTGAACCGATCTAGATAAGGACCGAACTAGTAATTTTTTTATTTTTACGGTTTCTTCTTGATTTTGTAAAATCCCGCGAAAGATACATTTCTTTTCTCGGTTTTAATCAAAGATTTGTAAAATCCCGTAAACGTTAATCAATCTCAAATCCACAACAACAATCACTTTACCTACTTAAGATCCGATATCCACTCACAACATAAAAATGTCAAATTCAAATACCAATTTGCAAACTCAATCATCGAATGCTCTTCATAATGCTATTATGGAAGCGGGTAGCAAAGATTGTCCACAAATGTTAGCACCAGGTAATTACATTCAGTGGAAATCCAGAATCAAGAGATACATTGACACAAAACCTAACATTAAGCTCATCCACTATTGTCTCCAAAATCCACCATACACGTATCAATGGGCTGAGAAGATAGTTCCAGTTGCTGAGGTCGTTCTGAAACAACTACAGAAAGGTATATGGAGAACTATAAGAATGTTTCACAAGACATACGTGATCAACTGGCCTGAAGCTGAAAGCCGTTCAGATTCATTCTAACAGGGATAGATCGTTACTACTCCACAGTTGATGATTGTCCGAATGCACTGTGAAATGTGGAAAGCATTGAAAGGTTGAAACAAGGTGATATCAAATTAATGGTTCAAGTATCTGAAACCAATTTATATTGGGAGTTTGGAAAATTCACATCACGAGGATGGTGAACACTTGAAATCATTTACTCTACGGTTTTATAAGATGATGAAGGAGCTTGTCCGAAATCAGTAGTATATGTTACTAATCATCAGGATCAATGTCCAGTTCTTACTTCAACTTACACCAGCATGGCAAAGGTTGCTGACACTTGTTAAGCTGAGTCCAAGAGCTGAAGACTGTCTCCTATCACAAGCTTTATGACATTCTGAAGCAACACCAGAATGAAGTCAATGAGATACAAACTGAAAGACTAGCACGTACGCTAATCCACTTGCACTTGTTGCTCAACAACAACCAGTTTCCCATCATCAAAACCATCCTACTCAAAAAAACTCTCAATATTCTCCACCAGTTCCCAAACAGTTACAAGAAACAGAGGAAAAGCAATTGTTACCTTCTTCTGCTCCTACTTTGTATCCAGAACCTGCTACGGTTACTGAAAGATGAGCGAAATGTCAAAGCCGAAAAGGAGTTGACAAACTCTGGCTTTAATTTCTCTCTCGTTCAAGAAAATCTACAACCTACCAACACAACCTTCGAAATTCCATCAAACACCAGTCGAGCTAATCAAGACATTTCTCAAGAACTTAACAAGGAAAACTGGGTATGGGATAATCAGAGGGCAATTAATGTAGCTGGGGCTAGGGAAAATGTAGGTACATCAGGTCGTGCCAAATGTCTGGGATTCAGTGTTACAACTGCAAGAATATGGCGCATGTATCAAGGGATGTCAGAAAAACGAATCGTGCTTTAAAGGATGAAGCTTATCACAAGGAAAAAATGTTATTGTGTAAACAGAGAAGCTGGGGTTCAGTTGAATGCGAACAAGCAGATTGGAAAGGATGATACTGATGCATGAGTCCGATGGATCGGAATTGGAGCAATTATATGTACATGGCAAACTTCAAGAGGTTACTCAGATCCAGTTGTCAATTCTGGACCATAATTTGATGATGAGCCCAACCATAAGGTACAAAACAATAATGACAACTATAATGTGTTTGCCATGGAAAATGAACATCCTGAGCAACCTGAATCTAATAATGACATATATCTGACGGAACAACGTGACTCTAATATCACTATTGATTCATCGGATATATGTTATGATAGAGCTCAGATGACCAGATGAATACTGATGCTCTTGGTCCAGGAGCGTGAATTGGCCTTGCCTTTCTTTAATTTAGAAAATTAAAAATGTGCAAATTGATGACAACAAAAACCGAAATAAAATTCGTTGGAATCATTCAAACAAGGAGATTGTTAATAAATTGAAAGGTGAAATTGAGGATTTCAAAAACTAAAAATAAAAGTTAAAATTCATCAAATAAACCAATTTCAAAAAGCAAACAATGAAACTGTCCAAGACTAATCAGTTGATGTCTTAAAGACTTTAAGAAGTTCCAAGCTGGAACTTGATAAGTATAAGATGTGAAATTATGCGATGTGAATTATGCGTCAAAGGTGGAAATTGATTGTGCAAAAGCTAAAGGGGATTTAATGTCATACAAAATCGATTTTGCAAAATCATCTAATGCATATACTCAACAAATAAATGATTTAAATCAAACGATTTCGGATATGAAAAAGGAGCTTTGTGCACATCAAGAAACCATCTCCATAATGTCACAAGCAAAAGAGGCTCAGATTAAGCTTTACAAAACTCGTGAAGACAAGGAACTTGATAAAGTCATTGCTTTAGAAAACAAAGTCAAGGTTTTGAATGATATTGTATATAAAACCGGCCAATCTGTTCAAACAATGAATATGCTTAATCGTAATTGTAAAACGAGTTTTGCAAAACCTGAGTTCCTCAAGAAAGCTCAAAGAGCGAATCCTCGTCTGTATGATATAGGTTGCTACAATGATAATCTTGCGTTAATGTTAGCCCCTGATTCTGACGAAACGATTCGTCTTGACAAAGAACGTCGATCAAAATTAAGCGATCTAATCAGACCGTTTGATTATGCTCAATTGAATAATCTTTATGATTTGTTCGTTCCACAACGGGAAAAGTCTGCGCAACACAATTTTCCAAAAATGTCAACGATGAGTCAATCATCTACTAATAATGAATTTTCCAAAGAGTCTTTTCGTAAACAACCAACTTTGTTAGAGAAACGAATAGATGAATCCATTCCTTGGGATAAAAAGTGTCAAAGCTCTAAAGAACTTTTCAAGATTAAAAAGTGTGTTGGCACGATTTTTGATGGAGTGGAACGTTGCAAACAAACAATCGCCAAAAGAACATATTTTGGTAACATCGATCCTTTCATTCAAAACACAATAGAAGGAAATTTTGGCCCCCAAATTAGTAAAATCAATGTGGATTTAGAAAGATTTCACTTGTGTTTGAAAGAGGAAATGGTTGCTGATTTGAAATATGTTAATTCTCTTGAAGATGAGGTTGATAATCTTAAGTCTCAAATGGAAACTCAAAAACACAGTTTTTGAATGAAATCGACCATCTTTCAAGGGAATATTACTATGCTGATCACATGAATGCGATACTTGGAATATACACAGATTTAGATGAATTTACTGATTTGCAATAATACGAATACACTTTGGTTTGGTTGCTAAGCTAAGACTCGGACGAAGATATACAAAAAACTCTACAAAATTTACACCATCTTTTGCTTTTTCTTTTTTTTTATTTTTTTGAATAACATATCATCATTAGGATTATAGATGCACCCCTATACATGTGCTTTTACATGCTCGATATTTATCAATCTATCAAATGACCCGTATTGGAGTGGGATCAAAATCACATGGAGGATCATTTAAAAAAATATGGGGTATTGAATTAACTTTTACTTCCTCATTCTCCGCGAAATAAAACTAACTACTATGAATCCCAATGTCTCAAAACTAGTATTAGTTACAAGGGATTAAGGACTTAGCAACCGTGTACTCAATAATTAAACTTGGGTTAAAACAAATAATGTACTAAAGGTTAGTACATACAAGGTAGGCTAAGGCGATTAGGGTGTAACGATTAATTTAAGGGTGACAAAATTTAACTACTACATACTTCCAGAATAGTCTATTCAGGAATTCCTAAAAATCCCCTTTCAGTTGTTCTGTAATACATAAACAGAAGAAATATGAAAAGAATAGGCTCGGAGGGGTATACTAGGGGTATCCTGCACTAAAAATGAGTGCATGGCAAGGGTGTGGGATAGTTATATGATCGATGTGACCATCATAACAATTACAGGTTTAAAACATGGATTAATCCTAATGCCTCTTATCAAGCAAATCCTAATAGTTACTATGCGGTCTCAGAATGCATCACAAAAACAAGTTCTATAATTTAATATGCTACCGATACACTCATATAATTTAATACCGATCTCAATGCTCCAGAAAAGGCGACAAAGACCACATGTACACATCTGTAACGACGGAATAGACACACATGCTCACTCCTTAACTTGAGAAAGCTAAAGGCATAAACTATCTTTGGTATCAACAATAGATACCCAATTCCTAAAGAATCTAAGGCGGAACTCACATTTTTGGGTGGAATTCTTAAGAGTTTTTTGTGCTAAGTCATATAAATCACAAATAATGAGACGCTATTAATCTCGTTCATTGGTATGAGTCATAAAAAAAAATTAAATTTGGTCAAAATTACTTTTATGCTATTGTTTCGATATATTTCCTATCATTTTAAGGACAAAGCCAAAGTGCAAATGAAGGAATAGTTTATAAGGCTTATTTTTTCCCGTACACTAAGTTGAACATTGTCCCTCCCCCATCCCCCCCCCCCCCCCCCCCCCCCATAATGTTCTATAGAAGTACGTTAAACCAACTTAAAAGAAAAAGAAATAAGTAGGAGAAGAAAACTAGTACTCCCTGGTTTGCTCACATAATGGAGAAGAAAACATGCGATAACTGGTTAAAATAGCCTCCAGAATATCCAATGACACTTCCTACGAACTTTTAAGCTTTTCTATCAAATATAACCTGTAATCAAGTCAAAGGAACAACATTATACCAAGCATAAAATGTGCGATATACAAATATACAATGTGAAATTAGGGTTGACTCTATAAAGCGGTAAAGATAGGATGAGAGAATTGTTGAACTTATGGTTTTGCAGGTTTATAAAAGAAGAGTACATATTTTAAATCTTGTGCAAGTTGTATTTTCAAAAATAATTAAAAACTTTAAGTTTTCTCAGGACTGGCGTTTGTGCCGTAGGTTTATGCCTGGACGTCGTCAGGTGTAGTGGTGACGATGTCGCTGTGTAAATCGTGACGCCGTCTCACAGTCTGTGGGAAAACGAAATTTTTGTTTTTTGATGAAAAATTTCTTGCACTTGATTCCATAGGTTAGTTCCTGCACAAATGGCTGCATAAAACTTGAGATTTGAAAATTTACTCATATGACTCGAAACATGACGCAAATTAATCTAAACAGTTTATTTTAAATGTTTGAATTTGGTTCTAAAAATAGATAATTCCCCTACACTTACTATTTGCAAAATACCTTTGATTGAGATTAAGACGAGGTTAAAAACAAACAAAGCATGATTACAAGATAATTCAAACATAGTAAAACAAATAATAAGATTATAAAACACACAAGAGACTCCTATTGGGGAAAAGTAAATATTAGGTTGCCTCCAAAAAGCGCTTTTCTTTAATATGAGTCTTGTTGCTCGGGAACTCGAAGTACAGTTTTACATGGACTTCTCCTTCATCTGCAATTCCAGTTAAATATTCCGGTTCGAGCTTAGTGGTGTCTCTATAAAACCCATCTTTTAAGTCGGATAGCTTCCTACATTCTCCATCATAGTCATCCTCACTGAGTATTATCTTAGATGATAATAAGTCATGACCCTCGCTAGACAATTCACTCCTCTTTGGGTCCTTATATGGTGTTTTGAAGCTAATCTCTTTAATCCCATATGTGAAAGTCATTAACCCATATTTCCTATTTATAGCTAGGTAGGCGATCTTAATGAAGGGGCGTCCAAATACTACGTTTGATAAGCTAGGATCAATATTAGCCTTAATACTTTCTAGGATGGTGAAATCCATGACGTAACTCATATTCCCCACAAATATGTGCATATCCTTTCCTAACCCTACGAAATTCCTTCTCGTATACTCATATCCATTCCTTCTAATGGAGTTATAATAGGCCAAGGACATGATTTTCATGGGTAGGTCGACATCAATGTATGCGTTAGCCGCAAATCTACGTCTAATCAGTGATTCATAAACTAATTCCTCACTTGTGTTTACTAAATCTAGAGGCTCTTTAACATCAAGTCATTCTATTCCATCGTCATTCAAGTTAGGCCCTAAATTATCCACAACAGTTGCGTCCCTTAGCTCCAATTGTGGTGTATCTCTTTGTTCTTCATTATGTGTTATGGCGTTGGTGTTTTCGGTGCTCTTTTTCTTCTGATTCATCATTTTGGGGTTCGTTTGGTTGCTTGGGATGGATTGTGATGGCGTTGATTGGATTATGGACATGGGTTGAGCATTGCGGTTCTTCAGTTGGGTAAGAACGAGCAGATAAAACTGGATAGGTACTCAGTTTCGGGTTCTTAACCGTGTCGCTAGGTAGTGTGCCTGCTATTTGATCGGTGATTGCCTTCAACATTATGTCTATTTTATTGGTCATCTCACTTTGTTGTTGCTTGAAATCGGCTTCAAATTTGGACAATCTAGCATCTTGAGATGCCATGAAGTCGGATACCAATCCTTCTAGATTTGACTTGTTAAAGCTTTGAGGACGGTTGTTGAAGGAACAGTTTGGGATTGAACCATTGGGTTGGAACCGGTTAGGTGGGTTTGAAAATTATTTTGAGAATTTTGGGGTTGTCTCCACCTAAGGTTTGGATGGCTTCTCCATGATGGATTATAGGTGTTACCAAGGTTGTTTTGCTCAGGCTTGAAAGTATACCACTTACCTCTCGCTTCATCGGTACGCGAGGATGTGTATTCAACAAAGGCATGTTCTGGATTTTCCATGCAATTCTGATTGCGCTGTTGGGGGGGGGGGGGGGGGGGATCTATGTGTGTCATGGAGACACTACAAATCTCCACGGAGTAGTGTCTTGTTACTTGGAGTAGGTTGTGTCAAAAGCAAGCTGAGTTCCATCAAACGTTGGACTTGATTTTCAAGCTCGATGAGGCGGCGGTCGGATGTACTCAGGACATCTTGAGGCAAAGCGATTACCTTGACCGGCTTAGCGAAATCCCTTGGGTCATTCTAACTTTTGTTGTCATAGAAGGTGAGGTCCTCTAATAATGCCCAGGATTTCTTTGGCATTTTAGGTCACGAAGCTTACACGGCCGAGTGGTCAAAGTTCGTCTTGTGACGGGATTGAAGGTCATAAAAAATTTGGACTTTGGAGCCAATGTTCGATGACATGTGAGGGGACTTTTTGTAGTAAGCTTGAAAATGAGTCCCATGTTTCAGATAGAGATTCTCTATGATGTTGTTGGAAACCTTAGGATATCTTTGCGGAGTTTTTGGTCCTTCCGTGGAAAGAATGAGCAGGAAACGAGTAGTAGATCCTCTATGTGGTGATGGATCTGCAGGAACGACATTCCAAGCAATTGCTAGCTTGATCGCAAAGGGAAAAATTGGTAATAAAAGCAAGCCGCGTTCTTTCCCTGTTGTCACCGTCAAGGTCAAGTGAGTCCACAAGTTTTAAGAAATCCTTGAGGTGTTGGTTTGGATCCTCGGACCGGTGTCCGTAGAATGAGCATCTGTTTTGCACCAACCGGATAGTGTCGGATTGAAGAGGTACCTCGTTGTTCCCTACAGGGAGCTCAATGGTATTCCTGTAGCCCTCATGGCTAGGTTTGGAGTAGTCTCGAAGAGTACAGATAGGATTATGGTTTCCCATGGTGGTTGACGATAATGGATTACGAAACAAATAACATAAAGAAAAGATATACTACGAGAAAGCTAATGTACAGAAATTAAATTCTCACTTGAAAGTATTAAAGCAAGTAGAACTAAGCTAAACTATGATCAAAACCTAACTATTCCCTACGCAACGGTGCCAAAAACTTGATGCGGTCGTCTTAAGGGACTTCTACAAGAAGTTTTACAACTCCCTAGGCAGAGTACCTAACCGTTGTAGTAGTAGTATAGGCAAGACTCGAGGGTTTTTATCGTCTTAGGGGCAATAGGTTGGGAAGGTCTGATCACGGTCTAACAGAATTCTAGGGGTTGAGAGAAGATTATTTTTGTATTTTTATATTTATAGAAAGCAGTAAATCATAGGTTTGAGAGGTTTGGTTGGTTTTAGCTAATAAACTAAATAATAAACTACACTACTGGTGATAACAATATAATAAAAAGATTGTATTCATTTAATCATGTGTTACTCCCTAGATGCTTCTCTTAGTTTTGTTTCTTTGTCACGCTTGTGATGATCTATGTAATTCTTTCCTAGGTCATGAACGGATTACATGAACTCGCCGTCTATTTAATATTTCGTTAAGGCAACGCGCAAGTAAGGTAGTATGAAAGGACTATTACAAGGCCCTAAGAGTATATTAAATGCTATGTGAAATATATTAGGAGTGGATCAACCCATATTTGGGGGCAAGGTAGTATGAAGGACTATATACCCAATGGTATCCTTTTAACAAATCATGTTTCCCTATATTACATATCAACAGCGATATAGACAAAAGCTTGTTTTCTAAAGTTAACATGCACATTCAATAACAAGAAGCAACATCACTAAGCTCTAATTTAGGTTTAATACAACATAAATACAAATAAGAAGATTAGCCAAAGCTGTTAAAGATAAAAGCAGAAGTAGATAGATCACACAACACATAGACATATTGAATGATTAAAGATAATCTTACTTGATTAAAACATGAATTGGAGGAGTTACAATAGGGTTTTAACGCCCTAAAATCTTCCTAAAAAGTTGCCTAACAAACCAGGGTTCGTCCCTTCTTTTTACTCTAAAGTTACACATTAAAAACACTAATTTCAAGTGTATTTATATAGAAAATCAACTGCGACGGCGTCGCGTTTTAATCGTGACGTCGTCATGAATAGAATATGTGGAAATCATAGAGGGGGGTAAATATGTTTCCATTTAAAAACTTAAAACATTTTGTCTCAGATTATCCATCAAGTTAGATGCAATATGATGAGTGTGAATTATACATCTATATCCACTAGAACATGTCATAGCAATATAAACACAATCATAATGTTAACTTCTATCTATGACACAATCATCATCCAAACAATATAAGCAACAATCAACACACGTATAGATCTTATGCAAATATAAATGTAAGGCGATAAGGTAAATAAAGATGTAAAGCGAAAGGTAAAAGAAAGTGCAAACCGGACGCGATGATTTATAGTGTTCCGGTCACGAAGCACCTCTTCACCCTACTCCATCCTAGAGTACCAACTGAGAGTATACTTAATAGTAACAAGCTACCTTTGACGTGAGAAAACCAAACACAACTAAGCTTACACCGATTTCCGACACTAAGCCAAATGTTGAGTTCTAATCCTAGCTATAACCAATCTATCACAACTTATGTATTTTGAGGACTAAAATACTAACCGCCCTACTTCACTGCCCTTCACAACTTCACTTCACTTCACAACTTCACTTCACTTCACAACTTCACTTCACTACTTCACTTCACTTCATAACTTCTCTTCACTTAACAACTTCACTTCACTTCACAACTTCTCTTCACTTCACAACTTCACTATACTTCACCTAGAAACTAACAAGATCACCTCGATTTATCTAAATTTCCTATGATCACCATGATCTAACAACTATACACACCATGATCACCACGATCTAACTATTACACAAGTTGGATATGCATGGATCGTTCTATAATTGTGAATGTAAGACAAGTCATGAATGCTCTACTAGCCTACATAACTTCTTATCTTAATGATAGCGAAAGTTCTTCTCTTGCACTTGAAGGAATAAACTTGAATCACTTGGAAACAAATGCTTAAGATTAAATGATCAAAGGATTGTAGGAGAGTATAAACTGATTTAGAACAGAAAGAAAGTATGTGCAAAAGGTGAGAAATTCAGTAGGGAACAGTCCAGTATTTATAGGTAATCTGGGGGGGATTTTTGTTTGGCTGGTCCCCTTAATTCATATGGCTGGTCCCCTTAATTCATATGCCGGTCCCCTTAATTCATATGTCGGTCCCTTTAAAATTAAGGGGGATGGCTAGGCTAGGACGCTCCCTTTTAAATTCAAATTATTTATTTTGAATAAAACGTTTCTTTTAAATGTAGAAAATGTTTTGTAAAAGTTATAAAAATGTTTGTAACATTTTATAAAAAATGTGAGGTTTAATAAAAATTCCTTTGATATAAAATAAATTAAGCATTTATTTATTTATACCTTAAGTTGATTTACGTCGGGTGCCAATGCGTTGAAGCAGATTGAGAGTCGAGGAGATGTTGTCGTCTGATTGCATTGATGATTGTGATCACGAGTACACTTAGCAATTAGTATAGAAAAAAAAACTCATCAAAATTCGTTTTCATCGAAATTTGCTTAAGCAATTATTGTTTGTGAAATGCAAATTAAATGTCATCATATGTTCATGTGTAAGTCATTTCACAAAAAATTAAACATCGCCTCTTTTGAATTGATGCGGGAAGGATGCTGCAAGAATTTTGATGAGTTTTCTATACTAAGATCGATGGATAATGTTAGATCCTCATTATGTATGAGGTGAGCATGACGATAACCATCGTGACATTCCTAAGGGGATGGAAAGGACTAACGGAAGTGAAAGTACTTAGTCTTAAGGTGTGTATATTAAAGAGGCTACGAATCACTTATGTAGAAACTCGTAAGACCTTTGTCACACGAAGGTTGATGTAAGCTTTTAGCTTTAGGAAGATCATTCTAACATATGTTGTTAAAAGGCTTGAATATGAATTTTTGGACATGACCTTTAACATTTGCGATCGCAAGTTACAGATACTTGAATATTTCGGATGAAATATTTAAGTTGTCAAACCTACTTGGAGGAGTGTTGGAAATGTATCTAACTTTTTCTTGACGAAAGAGTAATTAATTGAAAGAAGGAGAGATGATGATTAAGGGAATGTGTGAGTGAAGACTCTAGGGAATATAAGATCATTTTACGACTCTTTTGACTTTATAGGAATGTGTGACAGGACGGACGAATAAATTTTCTAGTGTGAGAAAATATAATACCTAGATGATAAGCCATATATATATAGTCATATAAGTTTATCTAAGCATGCATCAACATAATAATAAACGATATTAATGTGTAAGACTCTATGCCAATTAAACGTCAATTGTCATATATCAAGCTAATATAGTATAGGTGTACAATTAACATGTAAGTCATGTAAAATGACTCATACAAAACATGATAATTTTAAATGTAATCGACATGTAAAACATGTTAGCATTTAGCATTTAGCATTTAGGAGCATGTGTCATTTATATAAACTAAAAAATATTTTATCTAAATTGCTAGAAAAAAGACAAATGTCTTTATAATGGACATGCATTTAATATCTAAGCAATTAAACGTTAAGCATCAAGATTATGAGAACATATAATTGCATTACATGTGAACAAGTAATCATCTTGAAACATTAAAGCACATATGTGAGGTGTATTGTGTCTAGATTGACTAAGGAGAAGCCTAATTTCTACGTGCTTAGTGTGTACTCCTAATGAGATACAAAGTCTATCGATGTAGACTATCATTAGGCATATTTAGGAAGAGCCATTTAATCAAATTAGAGAATGAATATGAGACTATCACTAGTGGTGCTCAATTCAGGCTAAACACGACCATTTTTACGGGTTATACACCGAACCCAACTTCACTCTTGGAAGCAATTCAACCGTTAGGTCAAATTAAATTTCTAGTGCAATAGATTCTCCAGTAGTCATTCTCATGTTAGATAAAATAGAATTCTTATATTTGCCTAATGAAGTGTAGCAAAGATAAAATTTGTATTATCTTTTCATAGAGGGCCTAACATGACTCAACTAACATACTTTAATTCCGGTTCGCATAATCCTAATCAAGATGTGTGGAATTCTAAGATAAGCGTAAGCAAGATGTTTTAATCTTTTGTTCAAGATCTATAGGTTGTTTGGTTTCGATTACATATTGCTTGATTTAATGGATGTCTTATATTTAGTCATCTTACATGTGTAGTTGTCACATGTGATATTTAACGTGTTTGGTTTTTTAAAAGCCAAGAGATGTGCTTATTTGTGACAATGACAAATATGTTATATTGAGAGTGTTTTAAGAATTCTTCATTTCATGTCATGTGAAATGAATCTCATCAATATTATTTATCTTAATTGAGTTTGTGATTCTTTAATGATAAATAATTGAAAAGAGACATATTTTATTTTTTAAACAAATATGCTTTTCTAAAATTATTATTCTTATCAATGTTGTATATCATAATTAAATAAGTATTTGAATAAATGTATTTTTACTTGTTTATGCATTGACACATATTTTGATAGGTTATTTTTCAATTCTAATAACTTATATTTTTCAAATTATATGTAGTGTATTTTCTTGTAACACAACCATTTATGCTACGAAGAAAATAAAATTAATAGGATATATATTATCCTTTATTAATCGTTTAATACGATAAGTCCATAAATTCTTTAAACTTAATGTTTCCAAAACATCATGTCATCCTAGGTAAATAAAAAATAATATTATTTTTATTTGAGAATTTAGTTAAAAGTGCATTTTGGCTTTGAGTTGTGCTTTTATGTTGTATGAGCAAAGTTTACATATGTTGTTAGTTTGCTCGTGTTTGGTTTTTTTTGGAAATGACACATTTACCAATTGCATTGCAATGTAAATTGCTTGAATATTTCAGACGAAACATCCAAGTCGTCAATCCTAATTCATTGTGTATTTTATGCATGTATTAAACATATTAGTATAATATTTGGAACACAACCATTGGACAAGTAGACTCAATATGGCATCATCAACACAAGTGTGAGTTATGATCCGATGCATATTCTTTTCATCTAGAAAAGGATGTAATTATTTTCATATCAATCAAGTGTGATTGAGTTATGTAGATCCAAGATGATATCTTTTGTTATATTTTGATATAATCTTGAAACTAAACAAATAAGAATCCGATTTCATGTCCATACACGAAAACTTGTCAATTAGATTCAATAAAGATATCAATCATAATTTGAATAATGAATTGATATATTCTCGAAATCTTTCTTGACCCTCACGAACACTCATTTAAAAGAAAATAGATAAATATTTAAATAGTGTGTTCCATTAATCCCAAGATTAGTTGTAAGGTGAGGTTGATGAATAATGATAAGTTAATTTCTTATTCCAAGATTGTCGTAAATTTTACTTGTGCGAAAAACTATTTGTTGTTATGTATAATATACATAGTTTTTGACATTTTATGAGTATATAAATGAGTTTTCTAACCATTTTTATACAACACACATCTTTTGTAAAATACTATATGTTAAAAAAATATAATTATGTGTGTATGTTAGAACCATGCAAGCACAAGCATTTTCTTTTTCTTAGTTACTAATGTATTAATACAATCTTTTCTTTTGTTTAACCAACCCAAGGTCAAACAAAGCAAGTTGTTGAAAATATTTAAACGTGTTGTTGAAAATAGATTAAATCGTTAGAAATATTTAGGTGACTAGTTTTAACACATTTAATAATATACTTGACAAGTTATTGAACTCTTATTCCTAAGTATATTCCCATACTCGAAAAGATTTACAAGATGTTTATGTAACATTTGTAAATTAAATGATCTATGCCTATATGTAATGCAAGAACAATTTCGCAATCTTAATGCAAGAAATCTAGCATAAGTTCTAGTTATGCATAATCCGAAAAACTAGCTACAAACAAATAGTGTACATGGCACATGTGCTTAGACATTCAATTAGCTTAATTACAAATAGCAACGATCATTTAATAATTTCTACTAACAAACTTAAGACATAAAGAAATGCACATAATCATATAGCATAACACATAAAATGCTTGTCGTCGTTTTGTGTATTAGATACAACAATGTATACATAGCTCGGTTTTATTCGAAAACAAATTAGTTTCCTCCCCATTTAAAAAATCAAGTTTAATATTTTTGAAAAGTTAATTACACCATTTTTCAAAGATATACCGACTAGAAATGTCCGACTCGAAAGGAAAAGATAAAATACAAGTATTACGTTAAAACGAGACTCAACGTTTTGGACAATAAGTAGTATTTTGCCTTTCTGACTAACTTAAGTTTGAAATAAATACTTGGAAGTATTTTTATATGAAAGTAGACTCAATTATCTTCGAAATGGCGGGTGGCACGACTTCTACGGACTTACGGTTGATTTTATATGAATTTTCAAAGTTTCTGAAAATCTGCCGAATCAGACAGGTGGTCCCCTTAAATATAAGGGGGCCGGCCAGGAATTAAGGGGGCCGCCCAAACAATTAAGGGGGCCGGCCATCTGACACTCAGATTTGCATTTTTTGTACAAAATTGTTTACTGACTTTGCGGAAAGGTGTACAACTTTCTGAACTTAATACCGAACATATAACACTTATTTTAAGCATCATTTTTACCTCGAGCTAGTATAATTAGTGTATTTAACAACAAAACTAATACAAGTTAACCAACAAAACACTTTTCATATTTAATCCCCCTTCATGGGTAATTTGATACATGGATCGTACTCCATTTTTAAAACCATTTGTTTTGAAAATTAGAGCGACGTGGCTCTTGATACCAATTGTGGAAATCGTAGAGGGATTGTGGAAATCGTTGCGGGGGGGAGGGGGGGGGGGTGAATACATTTCTATTTAAAAACTTAAAATATTTTTTATCAAATTATCCATCAAGTTAGATGCAATATGATAAGTGTGAATAATACATTTATATCCACTAGAACATGTCATAGCAATATAAGCACAATCACAATGTTAACTTCTATCTATGACACAACCATCATCCAAACATATAAAACAACAATCAACACACAAATAGATCTAATGCAAATATAAATGTAAGACGATAAGGTAAATAAAGATGTAAAGCGAGAAGTAAAAGAAAGTGCAAACCGGACGCGATGATTTATAGTGGTTCGGTCACGAAGCACCTCTTAGCCCTACTCCACTCCCCGAGTACCCAAATCGAGAGTTACTTCACTAGTCAACAAGCTCCCTCTAGGCGGAGAAAACCGAACACAACTAAGCTTACACCGATTTCCGACACTAAGCCAAATGTCGAGTTATAATCCTGCTTGAAACCAATTACTTCCCAACTAACCACACTACTTCAAAACAATTCACAACTTCTCTTCACCACACAACTTCACTTCACGACTTCACTTCACTTTACAACTTCACTTAGACACTACTACGATCACACCAATCTAACACTACTTATTAAGATCGCCCCGATCTAACTATACTTCCTATGATCACTACAATCTAACAACTATACACACCATGATCATCATGATCTAACTTGTAAAACCTAAAAATTTCAATAAGTTTAAAATTACCAAAATACCCCTAATGCAAGAAAATCTATAAAAGTTTAAACAAATTTCAGTTTTAATTTATAGAAATTATGAAATTACATATTTAGCAATTTGAAATAATTATGACAATTTATGTAAGATTAAAAATATCTCTATATTATGCAAGGAATAATAGAATATACTTAATATTAATATGTATTTTGCCGAATTATTAAAAGTTAATAATCTATGTTATACAAATTAAATATAAAATAAAATAGGATAATTATAAATTAATTTAGGGCAAAAATAAATCTGATTTTATCCCTTTGAAAAACCCAAAATCTCGGCATTATTCTTTAGTATATCTTTTATATACATTTTTCATTTGTAAATTTCTTATAACCAAAAAACCGAAACCCTAAATAATTTAAGTGGCGGCATAAAAGAATTCTCCAGGGCTTGAAACGATTTTTATAAGACTATTGAAGGTTAAGGGAGTGGGGAAAATATAGTGGGAAGCTTGGGGGTGTGCTTGGTTCGATTTTGGTTAATTGGGTTTTGGGTTGAACAGCTCTACGGGTTCATAAATTCTAAAATCCTACGGATCATCCAAGTATTTTTCCAACTCACTTTTCATCATATAAATTCGATCTATGTTATAATAAAAAATGTTCATTCATTTTATTTGATTTTATAAATCAAATCATATTGAAACTAATTTCTAGCTAGTATTGAAATCGTAAAAAACTATTTGTAAAATTGATTTTATATTTTTCTAAGGTTTTTAATATCACATATAACTCAGAAAAATTGTTGGAAAAATTTGAAGTGATTCGAATAATTATTGGAGATTTATCATAGTTTCCAATTTCGAAAATAAGAAAAAGGAAAGAAACGATTAGGGTTAGGGTTTTTATATTTTTCACAGAGTCCAAAATGCTAATTTAATGATATATAAATGTGTATGTGATTGGGGAAATTCAATAGGGTTTTTAGTGATTTATTTGTTACCGATTTGCTATTTAAAAGTATAAGGACTTTTTTTGTCATTTCTAAAACTATGGGTCTGTTTTAGACTGTTATTATATTTATATATTTCTTATAAAATAAGTTGGGGGGTAGAAAAATGTATTTTGAATATTATTTTATGTAAACCTTTACTATTTATTAGAAACCTGCTATTTATAGAAACATGCTATTTATGGAAACTTACTATATATAGAAACCTGCTATTTTTGGAAGGTCTATTTTTAGAAAGTCTATTTTTGGAAAGTTTAATTATGGAAACTTATTAAATCAGGAAAGTTATCATTTATGGAAAGTTAATTAAGGAAAGTCTATTTTGGTAAACTTACTATAGTAGAAGCTGCTATTTTTGGAAAAGTACCCAATATAACAAGAAACAATAAATCATGAAACATACTAATCATGGATATATGTTAATATGGAAACGTACTAATCAAGAAAATCATGTAATTATAGAAAGTTACTAATAATAGAAAGTACTAAAAATGAAATGATGCCTTAATCTGAACAAGTTGCTTTTACAAGTCCTTTAACATGTAGATCCACGTGAAGCAGGAGTAGTTTCCAATCTCTTTCATCCTTCTCTTTCATTTTTCTTTGCTGGATTAAAGTACGGATATTCCTCCTTTCGTAAGGACATTCTTTCTTTTATGATTCATCCCCAGAACTGCTATGTTTCCCCATTTTTTTGTCTTTGGACATGATCACTTTACATGTTTGATTTCAAGGATTATTCTATTGCCCGAGCTATATATACGCTATGGACATGATTTACCTGACTTAACCACCTAGTCTGGGGTACCATGACCGTGACCACATGAGCACCTGTGTCACGACTCTTTGCGTTGAGAGTGATTTCACGCGGGTTCCTTTTCATGTTACTAGATTATATTCATGTTTGGCAGTTCTTTATTCAGGGGCGTATGGGTTGCATCCTTGTGTACATGCTTTTACACGTCTTTTTTTTTTTTGCATTTTTTTTCTGTTTTTTTTTTTTTTTTTTTTTTTTTTTTTTTTTTTTTTTTAATGCGTGATTGGTTGGTGTGTGCTCTAGACACCATCAAATTGGAGCTGATCCTCCACCCACTATTATTATAAGGAGGTTACCCCTCTATTATGTTGAGGCAGCCCCTACTATTTATGCATGTATTAATTTTAATGCACGGAAATTTTTATTATGAATGTTATGTTATATGAGCTTTCGGGGCAGTCCTTATTATTTATGTTTATTACTATCATGATATTTCTGGAGAGCTTTACTTACGTATACCATGCTTTACATGTTTATCTTCTTATATTCTCATGGAGCATTCTCCAGCGTTTCCCCATGACATCATGATCTTCCGCTGCGTTATACTTATTACTCCCGGATTCATATTTATACTTACATTTGTTTATTATATCTGTTCCTGCGCGTTATGCTCAGCCGTATTTCTTTTCGCCTTGCTTATAAGCAGGTATCTAGAGAGATTGGGCATGAGAGAGTGTGTGCTTAGGAAGTGACCCATTTAGCTTCCTTTTTTTATCGCAAACATTTTGATGTGCTATACTTTCTTGGACACATGTTTCGTCCTTTAGACTTCTTTTACGTTATTCATGTTTCTTCATAATTGGGGCCGATTGTTTGATTCTGATCACTACGATCTAACACAGCTTCCTATGATCACCATGATCTAACACACCTTCCTATGATCACCACGATCTAACACACCTTCCTATGATCACCACGATCTAACAACTATACACACAACTACACAAGTTTGGAATACATGGACTTGATCTATACATTGTGAATGTAACACATGTCACAAATGCACTTACTAAACTACATAACTTCGTATCTTGATGATAGTGAGAGTTCTTCTCTTGCACTTAGAGGAATAAGCTTGAATCACTTAGAAACAAATGCTTATGATTACATGAATAAAGGGTTTTTTTATAGGATGTAGAAGATGTATAAACTGATTTGGGACATAAAGAAAATAAGTGCAAAAGGTGAAAAATAAACGGGAAACAATCCACTATTTATAGGCAAAGCTGAGAGTGTTTTTCTATGGCCGGCGCCTTTATCTCATGTGTCGGCCCCCATATCACTAAGGGGGCCGCCCAGGCCAAGACGCTCCCTTTTTTGTCTTTTCCAGAGAAGGTGTTTTCTGAAACATTTCTAGCCGTTTTTAGGTAGAAAATTTGAATTCAAAATATTTATTTTGAATAAAACATTTCTTTTAAATCTAAAAATGTTTTGTAAAAGTTATAAAAATGTTTATGACATTTTTATAAATAATGTGAGGTTGAATAAAAATTCCTTTGATCATAAAATGCATAAAGCATTTATTTATTCATACCTTAAGTGATTTACGTAGGGTGCAAACTTCGTTGAAGCAGACTTGAGACGTCGAGAGATGTTGTCGTATGAATGCATTGATGATTTGTGATCACGAGTAACTTAAGCACTTTACATTAGGTGTTATAAGTTACATGTTTGTCATCACCAAAACATGAAGAGAATGTATAGATTAAATATCGTAATATTTCTACCAACAGAAATCCTTCCAGAGTCAACCTCAAACAGCTCTGCGGTAGGTGACTTGTAAGATTCTATATGAATCAAGCTTGTGCTAACTGGATATCGATTTGATCTAGTATATGAATTGACGACTCAATCAGAAAGGTAGTAACTATCTAATTCACTCTTACCGTATTGTCTGCTTTGAGACACTCCGATAACGAGAACGACTAGTACAGCTGTGAAACCCTGTCAAGAAGATTCATATGAATTATATCTGATCACATGCAGTATTTATACTGATTAACGAGGAACCGTGGTTATTGCAACCGTATTCGACGAAGTGACAAAGACACTTCCGTCCATATCTGTTGTTTATCACTAACATTTTAAATTCATATTTAAACATCGGTGTTGCAACCTTGTACCAATGAAGTCGGATTCATTAACACATGCTCATATACAAGCTTTCAAAGTCAATCATTCAGCATCGAGATTGTTGATACTAAACTTCCTCATCATCAAAGAGCTTCAAAGTCAAATAAAGAATAGTTTATTCGGGAAGATTGTTAGTCTTATGTTTATATAAGTCAAACAAGAATGAAATTAGTATGAGTATGTTGGTCAAAAGTACAAGTTGGTCAAGAAAGTAAAATCAAGATGATTCGAGACAAGGAGATGATGCAAGATTAAGATCTCAAGAACTCAAAGTCAAAAGACAAAGGCTCAAATCAAGATCACATAAATGACACCAAAAGAATGTTATCAGTCGTCTTAAGCATGAATGAACAAAGCCGTTACAAAAAAGAAAATTACAAAGACAAGACCAAAGAAGACAAAGGTCAAAAGTCAAAGTGTTAAAGATTTGTACTTTTGGGCTTAGATCACTTCCTTGCATCATTACTAAGTGGTTTTAACATCATTTCGTTAGCTTACAAGTAAAGTTTGAAGATTTTTTTCTTGGCTGCGTTTTGGATATCTGAAGAAGGGTTCGTACGTTGCGTTTTGACTTGATTCATTGCGTTTTGACTAATGTCTTTGCGTTTTGATCGGTGTCATTTGCGTTTTGATTATCATCATTCGCTGCGTTTTGTCACAACAATTGTTGCGTTTTGACCAAGACTGGTGCGTTTTGACCAATTGAGTTCTTAATCCAAGACTTGTTGCGTTTTGTCCTAGGAATCGTTGCGTTTTGACCAAACAGACTGTTGCGTTTTGATCAAAATCGTGCGTTTTTGACCAAAGCTCATTGCGTTTTGATTGCAGGTTTGCGATTTGAAGACACATTGCGTTTTGACTAAACGTTACTCTGCCCAATTTTTTTATTCATTGCGTTTTGATCAAGATAGTTGCGTTTTGATTAGAGGTTTCATTGCGTTTTGACTAAAGTCATTGCGTTTTGACCAATGAAATCCCATGTTTTGAAACCCTAATTTCCCGAAAAAAAATTTATTATAATCAAAACAAGAACAACAAACAAACACCACAATCAAGAATCAAGATAATTAAAAACACTAAATCAACCATAACAACACACCACACAAACAACAACACTTAATCCCAAAACGATCCTGAAAAGATTCACTTAAAATGACAAAATGGCTAGAGATTTGGTTTAAGATGACATGTGATCCGAAGTTGATTTGTACCCTTATTTGAGCTGGATAGTTAGATTTTCACGGAAGGGTCTAATTATTTAATCATCGTGCTTTCTTCTATTTTCTATCGATTGATGACTTGCTTGAACGTATACAGCTTACGATTAAGACTTGAATTATCTAGTTACCAGCAGTCAGGGGTGGTTGGTTGCAGACCTGGTTAACTATCACTAAAAGAGTTACGTTTGTAGTACTCAGTGTCAAACGCTAGATGTCCGCATGTGGATAACTTCAAAGAGGGTTTGTACTTCTCATACTTTCAGAAGTGGGATTTAGAGTACTTAAAGATCTAATTCTTGCAACGCTTCTTCAATCACATCAGTGTAAGCTTAAGTAAAAAATTTGGGGATTTCATTCTTTTTTCAAGTTTGTATATCGGGTTTATCTTCAACAGTGATCACGGACAATAGCATTTAGAATACGAGGTTGGTAAGTTAGCCAGAGAGTTTAAAGGTTGAGATGTAATCAGCACTTCTCACGTGTATTTTTATGCTATTCCAAGACAAAGATACTTCACGTCTATAGCAAAATTCTTCACAAAGTTCTTCGTTGTCATTCAGTCTCAAGACCTTGATCTCTACCAAGTGTTCTTGATTCTTGCTTCATCATCCTCTACGGTTTTCTCTGAAGTCAAGGGGGTAGATGATTCTTTTGTATATCAAGATTTGTGCTTATGACAATAACTTCTCGAGTATATGAACGTACACGACAATGATGCTTCTGAGAGTTCGCAACCATCATGGGGGAAAATGTGTACATTCGGGACTTAATTAACTTTGATGTTACCGTGTTAACTTTCAGGAGGAAGTAGTGTAGACTACTTTACTTTGTATGGTTTATGAAGTATTCTGCATACGTGAGAAGAATTGTTGCTGATTTCTCGCATGCACCCCCAAACAAATATTCACCAAGCCCTAATGATAAGAAGCAGGAGTATTTGGTGTGGTTTGACTTCTACAAAATTCCGCTGTGCACGTCAATGACAAGTAGAAGATTGTTCAAGCTACTTCAAAGTTCCAGAATCTGCTTAAGATAGGGATGTTGGTTTGGGGGGAAGCTGATTCAGAAACTTCGCCAAAAAGGAGTCTATGAAGAAAGCTTTTCAAGACATGCTGCATGAATTGGGGGGAAGTTAATCCAACTCATGCATACTACAATGGTTCCAGAACAAGTAAAGACAATGAAGATCCAAGCTGGAATACAAGTTTCAAGACCAAGAGAACTCACAAGACAACTTCAGCTTTGGAAGCGCTTTGGAAGACTTTATTTAATTGTATTTGTACTTGTTAAGAACATTGTAAGTAATTCCGTATATGTCCACATATTGGGGGAAGATTGTTAGCCTTAAAATATGGTGACAAACACGGAATTACATTAGTTTATTTATAGCGTGACACATAGGGACTAATAATGACAAGCTATGATAGTTGTGTGTCACTAGGACTATAAATACCCCCTCCATACTTCCATGGAGGGGTGAAGCTCACTTTTGTAAAAAGTGTGTATGTGTGTGTGTGTTTTCTTCCCTTTTCTCTCTACAACACACACACTCTTCCCATCTCATATCTTTTTCTCTCTAATAATATGGATACTTTTCTTTTCCATTTTACCAAGCCTTCGGATCGTTGTTCATAAGGGTGAATCGTGATAACACTAACCTTTTAAATGCATATTTAAACGTCGGTGTTGCAACCTTGTACCAGTGAAGTCGGATTCATTAACATATGCTCGTACACAAGCTTTCAAAGTCAATCATTTAGCATCAAGATTGTTGATACTAAACTTCCTCATCATCAAAGAGCATCAAAGTTAAATAAAGAATAGTTTATTCGGGAAGATTGTTAGTCTTATGTTTATATAAGTCAAACAAGAATGAAATTAGTATGAGCATGTTGGTCAAAAGTACAAGTTGGTCAAGAAAGTAAGATTAAGATCTCAAGAACTCAAAGTCAAAAGACAAAGGCTCAAATCAAGATCACATAAATGACACCAAAATAATGTTATCAGTCGTCTTAAGCATGAATGAACAAAGCCGTTACAAACAAGAAAAATACAAAGACAAGACCAAAGAAGACAAAGGTCAAAAGTCATATCTTCAACATTAGGGGAGATAGAGTCAAATCAAGAACGTCAACATTAGGGAGATCAAAGAAGACCTCAACATTAGGGGAGATTGTTAGCCTTATTTTATATAAGTCGAACATGAATGTAATCGGTCGTCTTTGTTTAGATTAACTCTTGTATTGTAATAAGCTAGTCGGTTTCAATGGGCTTGGACTTTAAGCTAATATTGTACATGTTTCGGGCTAAAGCCCAAAAACAAGCCAAGCCCGGCCTATGAATAGTCCATACACCTAAACTAGGGTATGAGGACTATAAATAGACCCTCTCCACACATGGAGAGGGTGTTGGTTGCCATTTCTTACACTCTCAAGTGTGTGTAACCTCCCACCTCACTTTCTCTCTCTAATATAATCTTTTCATTTCCTTTCTACTTTTCTCTCTTTTCTTCTTTTACTTATTTCGTGTATCATGAGATTATTGGTTATTATTTGTGTTTAGATCTTAAGTATTGGGATAACAATAAGTTATCACCAAAGTATTTTAGATTTATAATTAGTTTAATTAGTTAAAAACCAACCAACGTCTTAAATCATGATATTTACCTGCTTTTATAAAATTATAAAAATACAAAAAGAATCTTCTCTCAACCCTGTAGACCTTTGTTAGATTCTGTTCGAGCCTTTCCAACCTATTCTCCTAGAGAACAATAACAACCTCCGAGTCTTGCCTATACTACACTACAACGATTAGGTACATTGCCTAAAGAGTTGTAAAACTTCTTGTTGAAGTCCTACAACGACCGAACACATCAAGCTTTTGGCGCCGCTACCGATGAATAGTTAGGTTTCGATCATTATTTAATGTAGGTCTACTCGCTTGATTCCTACCAGGTGAGAATTTTATTTTCAGTATGTTAGCTTTCTTGTACTCTATCTTTTATTTGTGTTATTTGTTTTGTAATCCATTTTCATTGAACTCCATGGGAGACGAAAATCCTATTCGCACTCATGGAGATTACTCCAAACCTAGCCATGAGGGATATTGAAACACCATTGAGCTCCCCGAAGGAAAGAATGCAGTGCCTCTGCAATCCGACACCATCTAGTTGGTGCAAAACAGATGCTCATTCTATGGACTTTGGTACGAGGATCCAAACCAACATCTCAAGGATTTTTTAAAACTTGTGGACTCACTTGACATTGATGTCGCAAATAAGGAAAGAATGCGCTTGTGTTTATTTCAATTTTTCCTTCGCGATCAAGCTAGCAATTAAATTGAACGTCTTCTAGCAGGATCCATCTCCACATGGGAGGATCTTACTACCCGATTCCTGGCTCAATTCTTTCCACCGAGAAAGACTTCAAAACTCCGCAATGACATCCTGATGTTCCAACAACATCAAGGAGAATCTCTTTTTGAAACATGGACTCGTTTCAAGGACTTACTCCAAAAAGTCCCTTATCATGGCATCGATCTTAAGCACCAAGTCTAAATCTTTTATGATCATGTCAATCCCGCCACAAGATGAACCATCAATCAATCGGCCGGTGGTAAGCTTCATGAAAGAAACGTCGAAGAATCCTAGGCGCTATTAGAGGACCTAGCCCTATATGACAATGAAATTTGGAACAACCCAAGAGACTTTGCTAAACCGGTCAAGGCAATCTCTTTGCCTTAATATGTCCCGAGTACATCCAACCATCATCTTATTGAGCTCGAAAATCAAGTCTAACGCTTGATGGAAGCTCATCTTGCTCCTAAGCAATCTATTCAAGTGAACAAAATCTCTTCTTTATGCAAGATCTGTAGTGGTCCCCACGACACTCAATACTACATGGAAAATCCCGAGCAAGCTTTTGTTGATTATGTGTCCTCGCATACCGACGAAGCGGGAGGCAAGTGGTATACTTTTAAACCTGAGAAAAATAGTTTTGGTGACACCTATAACCCGTCATGGAAAAGTCACCCAAACCTTATCGGTTTCAGCCTAATGGTTCATTCCTGAATCGCTCCTTCAACAACAATCAACAAAGTTTTAACAATCAATCAAATCTCGAAGGATTGGTGTCCAACTTCATGGCATCTCAGGATGCTAGATTGTCTAAGTCTGAAGCCGATTTTAAACAACAACAAGGCGAGATGACCAATAAAATTGACATAATTTTGAAGGCCATCACTGATCGAATAATGGGAGCACTTCCAAGTGACACGGTTAAGAACCCAAAACTGAATTTTAATCCTACCTCTCCAGTTTTGTCTACTCGTTCTTACCCAACAAATGACCCTCAATGCTCAACTCATATCCATAGTTCGATCAATGCCATCACGATATGTCCATAGCAACCAAACAAATCCTATGATGACAAGTCAGAAGAAGAAGAGCGAGGAGAGAAGAGCAACTCTGAAAACATCGACACCACCCCACCCTTGCCACCTGATCCATCAATCTCATTCATCACGGAAAAGTTTCGTACACTCAATTCGTTCCTTGAATCATCTAGCTTGGTTCCCTAATCATCCGACATAAAATTTGTTTGTACGAGGGGGGATTATGGAGACATAATGTTTATTGAAATAATTAGAAAGTATGATGATTCTCGTGAAGAACTCAGGGAAGATGAAAATGCAGCAAGAAGAGGACTTGAAGTAGAGTATTTTGACACATTTCCGACTAGGAGCAAACTAGCATATCATAAGTACCTAATGTGTGGCCCAATTCCATCCTTGTTTCTAAGAAACCCCATCATCATAGAGGGATGTCAATCAAACCTGAAAATACCATACAATATTGGACATGTGCATGTGGAAAAAGCTTGCATAGATCTTAACTCTCCTCTAAACATCATGACCCGAATGATGTATAATTGGATCAGGAGAAGAAAACTTGAACCTAGAGAAGATCCAAGTAGAGGGGTAAGCAATTTCACAGGAAGGATTACAGTGATGCATGTTTTCATAGGAAACTTCACTTATGTCTTAGACCTTATGATTTTTGAAGATATTAGTTCAATCATAGACCCTAGATTATCACAAGTAGTGATAGGGAAGCCCTTTATTGAAATATCTAATATGACTCATGACCTCTCACTAGGAGTGGTGAAGTTTATTGACGGAATCAATGAGATTTCCTATAAGATGCCCCATAAGATAGAAGAATATGACTTGCTATTGGACCTAGAAAAAGAGCATACAAAGTGGGTCTACCTTAGGAACGAGGAGGACAAGAGAAGAGGAGTGAAGTATGTGATGAACAAAATATTAGTGTTTTATAAAGAATGTCTAGAGCTTGGACCCGAATATTTGACTGGAGTTGCAGATGAAAGAGGAGTCACGTAAGGAAGTGTGACTTCGAGTCTAGCTACAAGACTCATAAATAAAGAAAAGCGCTTTTTTGGGAGGCAACTGAATATTTATTTTCTCGCATTTAGGAGTGTCTTGTGTTTTATCTCTTTACTGTTTATTCTTATGTGTTTGAATCAATTTGCAATCATGCTTTGTTTCATTTTTAACTTCGTCTTATTAACAATCAAAGGTATTTTGCATCAAATAAGTGTAGGGAAAAATATCCAGTTTATAAGAACCGATTCAAACATATAAAATAAATTGTCTAGATTAATTCGTGTCAGTTTCGAGTCATATGATTGTAATGATTAATCTCAGGTTTTATGCAATATTTTACACAAGGAATAACTAATGGAGTTGCGTAAAGGAGATTTTTTAAGAAAAACGAATGTGAAATTTTCATAGAGCGTGGAGACAGCGTCAGGATTTTATCCTGATGGCGTCGCACCTCCAGATCTGTGAAAATTCGAATTTTTGCTATTATTTTCGAAAAATGATTTGTTCAATATCCAAAATTTGTAATTTTCTTATAAACCTGCAGAAACCTATGATTACATCATCACTTTTATCCTATCTTTACTGCTTTCATAGAGTCAACCCTAAAAGTTTCGTTGTATATATCATTATCTTACCGATTTTACGCCAGGTGTAGTTGTCTTTGTCTTTGATTTACAGGTTATATTTGATGAGAAGAAGCTTGGAAGTTTTTAGGAAGTTTCAAGAGGATGGTTCTTGGAGGACAATTTAACTAGTTATCACATGTTTCTTCTCCATTATTGAGCAAACCAGGGGAGTACTAGTTTCTTTTACTTGTTTTCTTTTTCCTTTATTCGTTTTTACGGGTACTTTTAATAACATTGGGGACAATGTTCAACTTAAGTGTAGGGGGAAATAAGCCTTAGAAACTATTCCTTCAATTGCTATTTGCTTTGTTCCTTAAAATGATGACTAATATATCGAAACATAGCATAGACGGTAATTTTAACCAAAACTTAAAAAACTTTTATGGCACATACCGACGAAAACCGAGTATTATTAGCGTCTCATGGATAGAAATTTATATGACTAGCACAAAAACCCTCAAAATTCCACCCCAAAAATGTGAGGTTCGCCTTTAGATATAAAGGAATTCGAGTATCCATTTTTGATACCCAAGATAATTTTACCTTTAGCTTTGTCGAGTTAAGGAGTGAGCAATCATGTGTATCTATTCCATCGTTATGGATGCGTATATGTGGTTTCGTCGCCTTTTCTAGAGCATTGGTGTCGGCTTAAAATTATATGAGTGTACCGGTAATGTATTAAATTCTAGAACTTGTTTTTGTGATGCATCCCGAGACCGCATAGTGAGAATTATGATTTGCTAAATGATAAGAGGCACTAGGAATAACTCATGTTTTAAACCTGTAAATGTTATGCTGGTCACCTCGATCATATAACTATCTCACACCCTTGTCATGCACTTATTTTTAGTGCAGGATACCCCTAGTACACCCCCCCCCCCAAGCCTATCCTTTTCATGGTTCTCGTAATTTTCTAGTTAATCCAAACTATTAATGAAGAGCATTGTCACCCTTGAACCAATTGTTACACCCATATCGCCTTAGCCTACCTTGTATGTACTCGCTTTTAGTACATTATTGTTTTTAACCCAAGTTAATTATTTGAGTACACGGTTGCTAAGTCCTTATCCTTGTAAATACAGTTTTGGGACGATTGGGATTCGTGGTAGTATTTATTTTGCAGAAGAATGGGGAAGAAAAGTTAAATCATTACCCCCATATTTGTTTGATAGTCTCCAAGTTATGTTGATCCGCCTCAATTCGGGTCATTAGTTGTTGATAAACCCCAAGTTATGATGTATTAGTAAAAAATAGAAAAGAAAAAGAAAAGAGATTGATGTAGAGTTTTGTAGAGTTTGTATATCTTTGTCTGAGTCTTTGGCTTAGCAACCCAATCAAGGTGTATTCTTATAAATAATTAGCTAACCCTTTCACCCCAAATTCACCCAAAAAGTCACCCCCAAATAAATCCCATCCGTTTCCATTTCCAATAATGTTATCTTACACCTACACCCCACAACCCTTGAAAGCCCTCTTTGATAGTAATTTTTAATACTTGCGCCTAGCAGTGGAGGTTTGATCCTTTACCAAGCTTATGGTAATTTATATGCTACAACAGGTAATGAGTGTTAATTTTCCATTTCCCGTATTGTTATAATTCATTCTACACTTGAGAGAAAGAGAGAATCCCAACACTAATGTGAGGTGCTAGTATATACTTTCCGTGCTTTTAATTACGAGGTCTAGAAGGTTATGTTGTAAACTGCTTTTAAAGAGTAGGTTAAATGCCCCCAATATTGCTATTGTCTAGGTAGAAAAGCACATTTGCTTGAGGACAAGCAAATCCCAAGTGTAGGGGTATTTGATAAGGTGTCAATTTATACACTTTTTCGGGGTCATTTAACCTCCTAAATCATTCAAATATGCCCAGATTATGTGCTTAATTGTTTGTTTTCATGTTTTTAGCACTTGGATGGCTTTTAGAGGAAATACACGTGACTTGGGCTCATTTAGAGGAGAAACGGACAAGACCACGACTCTACACCAACTATCTTGAAGAAAATCTCACAGACCGTAGAGACGGCGTCACAAACTATATGCGACGGCATCACATCAATCAAGAGACGACGTCAGAACGTAGCTGACTTAAAGAAACCCTAGAAGATTCTACGGGGCGACGACGTCAGGATCATAACGTAACACCGTCGCGTCTATTTTCCTATATACACAAATCCGTCTTTTAGGGTTTTAGTGTGTAACTTTTGGGAGACGAACCTTAGTTTTAGAAGACGATTTTAGAAGCCTTTTTGCTCATTTTTTGGGTGTCAAAACCCTCTAGTAACAGCCTCAACTGCATGATTTAATCAAGTGAAGTTCATTTATCCCTTATCACTTAATACGTCTATGTGTTTTGTGATAGATAATTGTTCTTCTTCTTTATTTACCATGCAAGGCTAGATCTATTAGTATTTACCTATGATTGCATAAAACTTAGTATGTATATCCTTATTGTGTTGCTCTTGGTGATGATGTGCCGCGTTAGGTTTAGACAAAAATGCCATAAGAATATTTAAATTGCATAGACGTCTAGGGAAACGCGAGTGTGTAGGAAGGATACCATCGGTAACAGTCTTTATACTACCTTACCCCTAATATGGTTGATCCCTCTTAAGTGTTTTAAATGCATGTAATGTACTCTTAGGGGCTTTGTAATAGTCTTCATACTACCTTACTTGTGTGTTGCCTTAACGGAATATTACATAGACGGCAGGTTCGTGTAATTCGTTCATGACTTAGGAAATACTTTCACAGATCATCACAACTGTGACAAAATTAAGCTACATAATTTAGAGAAGCATAATAAGGAGTAATGTATGATTAAGTAAATACGTTTGTTTACCATATAAGTTATCACCAAAGTAGTTTCGATTTATAATTAGTTTAATTAGTTAAAAACCAACCAACCTCTTAAACCATGATATTTACCTGCTTTTATAAAAATATAAAATTACAAAAATAATCTTCTCTCAACCCCGTAGACCTTTGTTAGATTCTGTTCGAGCCTTCCTAACCTATTCCCCTAGAGAACGATAACAACCCCCGAGTCTTGCCTATACTACACTACAACGGTTAGGTACACTGCTTAGGGAGTTGTAAAACTTGTTGTTGAAGTCCTACAATGATCGAACACATCAACTCTACATCAAACTCTTTCTTTTTCTTTTCTGACACTATCTTGACATAAACATAAACACAAGCAAGATGGCAGCACGTACATTTTTTTTCTTCTTCTTTTTTCATATATTTTTTCGATTTTCTTTTTTTCTCTTTTTTTCGGTATACTTTTTCCCTGCCATCTGCTGAAACATAATAATACATGACTTGGGGTTTATAGACGTATCCCTACACTTGAATTTTTATACTCAATGACATTAACTAATCTAATGACCCTAATTGAAAGGATCAACAAACATGGAGTGTATTAAGCACGTATGGGGATAATACTTTGACTTTCTCCCCCATTTCTTCATAAAATAAAAACTACCTTGAATCTCAATCGTCCCAAAACTGTATATACTAATAAAAGACTCAACTTAGCAACCATTTACTCAAGCAAATATGTAACTGGGTTTACAAATGTGATAACAATAATGTACTAAAAACGAGTACATATAAGGACGGCTAAGGCGATTTAGGTGTAACAATTGGTTTGGGTGTAAACAATGCTCTTCATGAATAATCCAGAATCTACCAGAAAATTATGAGAACCGCGAAAAGGATAGGCTCGAAAGGGTGTATTAGGGGTATCTTGCACTAAAAATGAGTGCATAGCAAGGGTGTGAGGATAGTTATATGATCGGGGAGACCATAATAACAAATACAAGTTTAAAACAGGGTTTATCCTAGTGCCTCTTATAATTTAGCAATTCCTAATCACACGAATGCGATATCACTTAGCTGTCTCGGGATAAATCACAAAAGCAAGTTCTAGAATTTAATATACTACCGGTACACTCATATAATTTTAACCGATACCAATGCTCCAGAAAAAGCGACAAAACCACATATGCACGATCAAATCCATGAACGTGACATACATGAATGCTCATTCCTTAACTCGAGTAAGCTAAAGGTAAAAATTATCTTAAGCACCAAAGATGGGTGCTTGAATTCCTAAAGATCTAAGGGCGAACCTCACATTTTTAGGGTGGAATTTTTAGAGTGATAGGGTTTTTGTGCTAGTCATATAATACCTATCCATTAGACGCTAATAATAATAAGTTTTCATTGGTATGTGCCATAAATTTTTTTAAATTTGGGTTAAAATTACCGACTACGCTACGTTTCAGTATATTACTCATCTTTTAAGGACAAAGCAAACGCAAATGAAGAAATAGTTTCTAAGGCTTTATTCCCCCTACACTTGTTTTAAACATTATCTCCAATGTTCTTAAAACCTGAAAAATGAATAAAGGGAAAGAGAAACATGCAAAAGAAACTAGTACTCCCCTGGTTTTTCTCAATATTAGAGAAGAAACAAATGATCCCGGCTAAATCTTCATCCAAGAATCGTCCACATGAAAATCCTAAGAACTTTGGGGCTCTCTTCATCAAATATAACCTGCAAATCAAAGACAAGAAAGAACTACACCTGGCGTAAAATTCGACGAGATAATAATATACAGCATAATTATTTAGGGTTTTGACACTACGAAAGCAATAAAGATAGGATGAATGTACTAATGTAATTGTGGTTTTCTGCAAGTTTTAGGAAAATTACAAATTCTAGAAATTATACAAAATTAATTTTTAATTTTTTTTTACAGTAGATGGAGACGCGACGCCGTCTCCAGAGTCTGTAAATAAAAAAAATTGTTTCTTAAAAATTTCTACACGCAAATCCAATTAGTTATTTCCTAAAAAATTAGTGCTTAAACCACAAGAACGATTAGTACAATCATATGACTCTAAACATGACACAAGACACGAATTAATCTAAACTATTCATTTTACATGTTTGAAATGGTTCTTCAAAACCGGATATTTTCCTTTAAAATTCATTTGATGTAAAATACCTTTTATCGCAATTAATACGAAGTTAAATACAAAACAAAGCACGATCACATAATTCAAACATATAAAAACAAACGATAAAGAATTAAAACACGCGACACTCCTAATATGCAAAAAAATAAAAGATTGAGTTGCCTCCCAAAAAGCGCTTTTTTTTATTTAATGAGTCTTGTAGCCATACTCAGAGTCACACTCCTTACGTGACTCTGTCGATGCTTACATGTCCATGGATGAGCCATTCTTTCATACTTTCATAAACTTGGCATTTAGGACCTAGATTTAAATAATTCTTATACATGAACTTATTTTTCTCATGAAAATACCTAAGTCCGCCCATTAAATCTTGTTGGCTAAGTTCTAATATAGGTGGGACCTTGCTCCAATCAAAGTTCTTAAGCCTAGGTATCGTGTGAGGCATCCGAAAGATATATGTGTCAAAGATCCTAGTGAACACAATCATATTCTAATTGACTAACAACTCTAAAGGGTCTTCCCATTACAACATCTGCCATGTCGCTCACTATAAACTCCCCTATGTCCTTTAATACAACAAAATCCGTAACATAGGTAAAACTTCTAAGGAACGCATAAACATCCCTAACAATGGCTACCAAGTTCCTTCCCGTGCTTTTGAGTCCCTCTACCATTATAGTGTTATAAGCCTTGCGTAATGTTCATTGGCAAAAAAGAATCAAAATAGGCGACAAATTTCATAAAACCTATCATGCAAGGGAATGCTAAGTCATTTCCATCAACGCTAATAATTATCTATTACAGTAGAAATTCCCTGCGTTCCATACTTATTCAGTTCGTTAATCACTTCCCCGTCATCTGACTCCTCATCGAAATCAAGAAAGGGAGAGACAAGGGGCATATCATTAGACTCACTATCCGATTCTGAGTCATTCATCTCAAACACATTAGGTGGGTTCATAAAATCATCGAGTAGTTGCTCCAAGGGGACAGGTGGTGAAATTAGGATATGTGTGTGGCTAATGTCCTCAAGGCGAGAATCGATCATGGCTGAAATTGCTCGGAGCTCATTGAGCTCTTGGGTAATTCTGGCACGGATTACGTATGGTGGGGCGGGTACAACTGGATTCGCGTTCTCCATAATGATGAATGGAATAATTAAGTGGAAATTACAAAACAAACACATAAGGAAAAAAGATAGATTACGAGAAAGCTAATTGACAAAAAAATAAAGCCTCACTTGATAGGAATCAAGCAAGTAGACCTAAGCTAAATAAAATTCGAAACCTATACTATTCAGCGGCAGCGACACCAAAAACTTGATGCAGGTTTTGCAAACTCACAAGAAGTTTTACAATCCCCTAGGCAGAGTACCTAATCGTTGTAGTGTAGTATAGCAAGACTCGGGGTTGTTATCGTTCTCTAGGGGAATAGCATGTGAAGGTTCGAACTAAACGTAACTAAGGTTTAGGGGTTGAAATAGCTTATTTTTGTATTTTATAATTTTAAGAAAGCAATTAAAATCTCGGTTTTGAGGGGGGTTTTGGTTTTAAACTAATTAAACTAATAAACTAAATTAAATCTAAACTAATGTGGAAACTCGTATAGGTAAATAAATATGTTTACTTAATCATGCATTAATCCTTAGTTTGCTTTTTATTGGTCCTTAATTCGTGCACATATATCTAATATATATTTAACATGATACCATTAAGATACTAATAACACAATTTGTATTTTTCAATGTTTAACTCTTTATTGATATGAATCAAAGAATTATACCTGGTTGTTGGCAGAACAACAACTAGGATTGAATAACAAATAAACTCTCCTAATATGAACCCCAAGCATCTTGGCTTAGTGTATTCTAGGAGAAGATCAAACCTATCAACTAATACATTTGGTATTTTTGTGTTTGTTTAGGAATGGATACCATATAACATTACATTACAACTGATATATAAAGAAGAGGGAAGCTTCTCCTAGAAGCTTTGACAAAAGTCAAGCCCATGTGCACCCATGTGCTCTTTCCTTCAAAGGACAAAAGCAAAATTTTGGTTTACTGATACGCTATATAATATATACTAATATATAATATTTCCACAAGAGAAATTAAGAAAATTCCCTAAGGAAAATTCACTCTTTAAAATATATATATAATATATAATATACGTATGTTTACCGGAAAGTATGATTTCCCGGGTCGTTTTCCCAACGATTTGAGAAATTGAAACCTCGCTTGATAATGGATACTGATTTGAATGGGTTCGAAGATTGATTGGGTTTTCTATAACTACTAAGAAGATTAAAATAAACAAGTACTAACAATTATGCATAAAGATAATTAATGGTAGCTCAAAATTTAACAAAAAAATGCGAAACGGGATACTAAAACTAAGGCCAAAAACTTAAATTCTACAAAATTAAACCTAATTTTTATTTTTCTTTTAAAATGTATTCTAATTGACTAAAAACTAAGTTTAAAAAAAACTAGAACGAAAATGGAGTTAAAACGAAAGTTAAAAATTGAAAACCGAGAACGAGAACAAAACCCGTTCTTTAAAAAGTGAATTTTTACAAAATAGACCCTACAAACGTGAAACTAATTTTCCTACAAACTTAATGATAAAAGAAAATTTTATAAAAAAGATTTTTATTTTTTTGATTAATTTTCTAATTTTTATGATTTTTTAATGTTTTTAAAGAAAATAAAAGATTAAAAATACTAAACTTATAGTAAAAATTCTAGAAAAATCAGTGTTTTATTCATGAACTAAAAAGAGAAAATGAATGACAATTTGGAGATACGTTAATTCCCTTGAAAAGGAGCTTGACGAACTTTGAATCAGAAAAGGCTTTGTGATTTTTCTAAACATATATGAATCTTAATTCTCGAAGAGTGTGTGTCTAAAAGAGGTTACTGTTCATAATTGCATTATATGTCTTCATTTAAATGCTAATACTGAATTACAATGCATGTATCTTCATAAGTCAAAGAATGACGAATGTCTTGCACTAAAGCTTTTCGAAACGAACTGGAATCTGTTAACAAAGAAGTTAATAATAATTTGTTGAATAAGATTTTCTAAACTTGAAAAAAACCCTTAATTTCGATTGAACTTTCTTTCTACAAAACATTGTAAAGAAAACAGATGAAAAAAAACCCAGTTCAAATGAAAATGCTTTCAATTGTATTTCGAAAAGAAACGTGTGAAACAATATCATGAAATACAAGTTTTGAAAGCTCAAAGCAGACAAGAAAACTTAGCCATAAGTGAGTTAAAGAAACTTCATTGAGACACTGAAGGGAAAGTTGTAGAAATCAGTTTATCAAAAAAAACCATTTGATGTTCGATAACCAACAGGGCTCAACGAATTCCCAAAACCATCTGTTTTAGGGAAAACCGACTCCTTTTTCAAAAATTCTCCTGAAATGAGGAGTTTTCAAACGAAACAGATCGGTTAATAAAAATAATGAGTCGGCATTGGTTTGTTTAAATAAGTAAATCAATAGAATTTGCCTCAGATTAGAAAACATGCAGGTGTTCGACGAAACACCATGTGATTTCACCTGGCCCCTCTAGGATAAGAATTTTGCACCAAAGCATGTGCCACTTCATTCACCAAGGGGGAAAAGTAGGCTCAAATGACATGGTTCATAAACTACTACTTAGAGATAAAGCTAAGAAAGTGCTCTAACTTCAGAAAGACAAAGAAGTAGAATGGAAAACCTAGTTTGGATTGATCCTGCTAGATTACCAAACACTGCCTATTGGTTGCAAACCAAAACCTAGTGAATTGTGCAAGCATACATGAGTAAGTAGGGTTTCAAACAAAGATGTTCACTTAGGAGAACTTAGGAAACAAAAGACTTTTTGAAGTTCAAAGACTTGCATGTCAAACATTGCAAAGGTGCCTTACAGTGCAATTCATGATGAATGACGTCTTAGAATACTTCAAAGTTAATTCCTCGTGCTTTCTGCACAGAAATAAGGATGCAAAATCCCATAGATAGCAACAAAAGGATTTATGCCCGTAGAAAAGTCAAGTGCATCTCTATGGGAAAAAATAACCAAAATGTTCACGATCTCAAAAGGACATAGGTTCTCAAACAAAAGACTACAAAGTCCTGAGGGGAAAACAATGACTCGTAGATCTTGCTCTTAGCTGGAGGGGGAAAACCGACGGGTAGGAGATTCTCAAGACTGTTGTGTCTTAGGTGGGTTCCCACAGGAAGGTTATTCACTCTTGTCTCGAGCAAGGTTGAAAGTGAACCCACACATGGTTCAAATTAGATATCTATTCATATTCATGGCATGCAAAAAACACTCTGGGTTTAACATGCAGGTACGTCATTTCAATGGTCAAAAAACACACGAATTGACATAAATGCAGATGCACTTACAATGAAAGCAGGGAATCTCAGGTGTGGTTGTGAAAGATTTTGATATCTAAGAATACCGTTACATATAGTGCCGATGGTATTCACAAAAGATGTAATTTCTTCTTGCAAATGAGTTGAACACAACGTTCAAGCCTTCGGTCGTCAAATGTCAAATGGCGTCTGCTGAAAATAAAACTTTCAGGGCCCCGTTCCTCAATGTTAAAAGACTGCGTTTTTGTTCAAAACGTCAGTTCAAGCATCGTTCTTCATCAAATGACTTCAGAATCATAACCGTTCAGGAACACGAAATTCAAGACCAACAGCATGAAACAGTCAAGTTCAAGCTGGTTCCATAAGTGTTCCTCTAGCAGTCAGACATGCTATCATCACGACAAGAGTTGGAATTTCTATTCACCCTCATTTTATAGCAATGCTGAGGAAAACAGGAAATATACAAATTCAGGAATATCAGTCAAAATTTCTAAAAAGATTACTGTTCTCGATCAGTGTCTCTTTGGAAATCGATAACAAATTTACTGTGCTTAGAAATGGCGATTTATCATTGACACGGGTGTGTAAATTGAAGTTTTTGAAGCCGAGAGTTGCAAATGTTTCAAAACATGTCACTTTCTAATTTGTCTAATTGGCTTACTGTGCAAAATCAGTACATAACCCGGACTTCAACTAAGGAAGGTTTATAACTTATTCCTCACCAACGAGATAAATTAACATTTCTCACGGTTTGAGCTTATTCTTACAAGACATTCAATGTTTTTAGATCAGAAAAAAGGAATAGTTGTTCGTTTCAGTGCGCCTTACCTTACCGTTTTAGAAGGAGGGAATTCCTATAACATATGGTTTTTTCAAAAAGTTGATACACAATTTTTTCAAGAATTTCTCAGATGACAAATCTTAATCTTTCTAAATTGTGTGTTCAACACTCCATCCCTCACATTGTTTTCAAAAGCAACATTTTTCAATTGGTCATATTTTGAGGGGGGCGGAGCTTTTCGAAAAAACACGTGTTTAATGTTCTTGGATACTATAATCAACGACCATTCTTATGTTTTCAACAACATTATCTAAAATGTTCGAAACCATTCATGCTGACCATATTTTCTCTCACAGATTTTTCAAGAATATTTTTATCACAAGGTATTTCAAAAACTAAGTGTTTTTTATTTATTAATAAGGGGAGAAAATGTAAATTAAAATATGATCTAATCGACTCTTGTTGCTGAAGAAAAGGTTTTATGACATTTCGATCTTAATACCAATAAACAACATCTTAATTTCACGACGATTATGAAGTCATAAGGTGGTTAGGTTAGGAATCAATCCTATGATCCAACCAGAACCGGAGGATCTACCCAAGGATAATCCAAAGTTAGAAATAGCAGTCCTTAGGTATGATTGGAGATGAATGTATATGGGAATAATACCGACTAAGATTGAGTTAACACTGGAACAATCACAACAAGGTGTTAGTAATGACGTCTTGGTAAGCATTGAAGGCGTTGAAGAATGAAAAAGAAATGTATGGATAAAGGGTCTAAAGAAAGAAGCCCTCCACACAACTTAAGGCAGAAACCGGGTCAATACATATGCTGTCAGAATCACAAGTTGATTGCTGACATTGAAAACGACATCATGGACCCAGTGATGCAATGCACAACCCTTCTCAGCCATTCGGGTTTCTCTCAACAGAAACTTGTCTCATTTGTCACGGAGATACACACGTTATCTATTGACATCTCATTCCGAGATCGTTGATATTGAATAGGTGGCAAACTGCTCCAGCCTCCGAGTACTAAAACCAAAATGCACTAATCGAGTCTAGAGCCAAGAGATCAATCAAAATCTCGTTAGGACACATTCCATTTCAAACACTTGTTGAACATCATCAGGTTCACAAGCTGTTATCAAGAGTCCTACGCAATATCATTGTGATATTTGCCAGAACATCCGAGTGATACTAATGTATTCACAATGAAGATGGAAATCCTGCTTGAGCCAGCATCAAACAAGCTCTTGGTAGGTGACTTGCGAGATTCTATATGAATCAAACTTGTGACAACTGGATATCGATTTGGTCCAGTAAATGAATTGACGGTTGATGAATTTTGATAAAAACATGACACTCTCGATGTGTTACAAAAAACTCTTTAACGAGTGACACGTCGATTGATTTTCAAATCAATTTTCTCGTTTATCACTAACGTAAACCTGCAGGTCAAACGGTGGTAACGGCAACCTCAATCCCATTCAAATGCTCAATCTACAAAGACATACTATCTAGAAAGCTCAAGATTTAAAGACAAAGACTTCCGCTAACTCTGAATTAAAGCTTTCAAGATAATGCAAAAGTATGAGCATGTTGGTCAAAGACATAAGATCGCAAGATGGCAAAGACGATAAAGACAATGACAAAGGCTCAAAGTCAAGATCGCAAAGCATGAAGGAACAAGCCTACAACAAATAACGAAGACAAAGACCAAGAACACTCGAGCTTAAACGACAAAAGCAATCTCACTGATCTCATGAAGGAGTGTCATCAATGAACTCACTTCGGGGGAGATTGTTAGCCTCAATTTTATTGAGTCAGTAAAGGAAGCTAACAACAACTTCTTTGGAAAGGAAATTATTTTGATAAAATAATATTATTTTTTGAAAATCACATTTGTTTTAAAACTGACTTTGAGATTGATGTTTGAAAAAGCTAGACTAGGTTCAGGTTTGGTGTTATGTTGTGCTGAACAGATTATTGTAATCTTCATTATCATCAATCTTCCAGCGAAGGCGAAAAAACCCCAAATGCTCATGCAAATACATAAAAGAGACATATGTGATTGCTCAGTTACTTCACTCGAGAGAAAGCTGAAGAATTTGATAAAATCATTTTATAAACTGAACTGAAGAAAATAAATCAGTTTTGTTCAGTTCTTGACTTGACCAATATATGTGCTCCAGCGAAGGTGACAAAACCGCACATGCTCATGCAAATCCATGAATGAGACATATGTGTTTGCTCAGTTACTTTACTTAAGCAAGCTAAAGGTTATACGCAAAAACTAAACTGACATTTAACATATGAAAGTTTGTTCAATTTTGGATGAAAGCGCTGAAGCTTCAGTTTTCTTCAGTCAGTACTGAAGCTTCAGGTTTTGATTCAACGTTCAGCATACCTAGTTCAACAATCAATCTTTTGAAAGTTGGCTCATCCAGAGGCTTAGTGAAGATATCAGCAAGTTGATATTGAGTGGGAATGAAATGTAATTCAACGTCCCCTTTGAGAATATGATCCCTGATGAAGTGATATCTGATATCAATGTGCTTTGTTCTTGAGTACGGGACTAGATTATTTAAGATTGCAATAGCACTAGTGTTATCACAAAAGATGGGTACCTTCTCATATATGATGTCATAGTCAGTGAGTTGACTTTTCATCCATAGTATGTTGGCACAACAACCAGCAGCAGCTACATATTCAGCTTCAGCTGAGGACATAGCTATAGATTGCTGCTTTTTAGCACTCCAGCACACAAGTTTGCCTCCTAGCAACTGACAAGCACCTAAGGTACTTTTTCTATCCATGTTGCATCCAGCATAGTCAGAGTATGAATATCCTTTTAGGTCAAAATCTAAGCATTTTGGATACCAAAGACCAAGACTTGGAGTACCTTTTAGGTATGTGAAAGTTCTCTTAACAGCAATAAGGTGGGATTCCTTAGGATTTGCTTGATATCTTGCACAGAGATAAGTTGAGAATTGAATGTCGGGTCTGCTTGCAGTTAGATACATTAGTGATCCAATCATACCTCTATACTGAGTCTCATTTACAGCTTTACCATTGAGATCAGGTCCTAAGTTGTTAGGGGGTACCATTTGAGTCTTTACTAATGAACCATTTATGTCATATTTTTTCAGCAGATCCTTGACATATTTTTCTTGATTGATTGAAATGCCTCTTTTAGATTATTAAAACAATTTTTCAAGAATTTCTCGATGACAATTCATAATCTTTCAAAATTGTGTGTTCAACACTCCATCCCTCACAATGTTTTCAAAAGACAACAATTTTTCAATTGGTCCTATTTTTGAGGGGGAGTTTTTCGAAAAAAAAAAGTTTTAATGTTTTTGGATACATCAACAACGACCATTCTTATGTATTCAAAACATTATCAAAATGTTCCAAACCATTCATGCTAATAATATTTTCTCCCACAGAATTTTCAAGACATATTTTAATCACAAGGTATTTCAAAAACTAAGTGTTTATTATTTAAAATAAGGGGAGAAAATGTATTTAAAATATGATCTATTCGACTCAATGTGCTGAAAAGGTTTTATGGTTCGATCTTATACCCAACAACATCTTAATTTCACGACGATTCTGAAGTCATAAGGTGGTTAGGTTAGGAATCAATCCTATGATCCAACCAAAACCGGAGGATCTACCCAAGGATAATCCAAAGTTAGAAATAGCAGTCCTTAGGTATGATTGGAGATGAATGTATATGGGAATAATGCCGACTAAGATTGAGTTAACACTGGAACAATCACAGCAAGGTGTTAGTCATGACATCTTGGTAAGCATTGAAGGCGTTGAAGAATTAAAAAGAAATGTATGGATAAAGGGTCTAAAGAAAGAAGCCCTCCACACAACTTAAGGCAAAAACCGGGTCAATACATATGCTGTCAGAATCACAAGTTGATTGCTGACATTGAAAACGACATCATGGACCCAGTGATGCAATGCACAACCCTTCCCAGCCATTCGGGTTTCTCTCAACAGAAACTTGTCTCATTTGTCACGGAGATACACACGTTATCTATTGACATCTCATTCCGAGATCGTTGATATTGAATAGGTGGCAAACTGCTCCAGCCTCCGAGTACTAAAACCAAAATGCACTAATCGAGTCTAGAGCCAAGAGATCAATCAAAATCTCGTTAGGACACATTCCATTTCAAACACTTGTTGAACATCATCAGGTTCACAAGCTGTTATCAAGAGTCCTACGCAATATCATTGTGATATTTGCCAGAACATTCAGAGTGATACTCTTTAGTATTCACAATGACGAATGGAAATCCTTCCAGTGTCATCATCAAACAGCACTGCGGTAGGTGACTTGCGAGATTCTATATGAATCAAACTTGTGACAACTGGATATCGATTTGGTCCAGTAAATGAATTGACGGTTGATGAATTTTGATAAAAACATGACACTCTCGATGTGTTACAAAAACTCTTTAACGAGTGACACGTCGATTGATTTTCAAATCAATTTTCTCGTTTATCACTAACGTAAACCTGCAGGTCAAACGGTGGTAACGGCAACCTCAATCCCATTCAAATGCTCAATCTACGAAGACATACTATCTAGAAAGCTCAAGATTTAAAGACAAAGACTTCCGCTAACTCTGATTTGAAGCTTTCAAGATAAGGCATAGTATGAGCATGTTGGTCAAAGACATAAGATCGCAAGATGGCAAAGACGATAAAGACAATGACAAAGGCTCAAAGTCAAGATCGCAAAGCATGAAGGAACAAGCCTACAACAAACAACGAAGACAAAGACCAAGAACACTCGAGCTTAAACGACAAAAGCAATCTCACTGATCTCATGAAGGAGTGTCATCAATGAACTCACTTCGGGGGAGATTGTTAGCCTCAATTTTATTGAGTCAATAAAGGAAGCTCGTTCCCGTGTTCAAGACCTCACTTCGGGGGAGATTGTTAGCCTCAATTTATTGAGTCGAACAAGGAAGTTCGGTCACTCTACGATGGAGCTTCGGTCTTTAATTTGTTAATGTTGTAATAGGATAATATCGGGAATCGGGCTCGATAGTTAATCTAATATTGTATATGTTTCGGGTTTAATCCCAAGCAAAACCCGAGCCCGGGTCCTAGCTAAATATCCCGCGCGTCACTTTTAAGTGTCGGGGGTATATAAGGAACTTTTCCACTTGGAAAAGTTAGTTGTTCATTTTCTAAAATATATCTTTTCTCATTTCTCTCTCAACTCTCTCTCTTTTCTCTCTCTAAACAACTCACACTCTTTCTCTTTTCTAGTCCGATTTCGTGTATGATATATATGAAGTGAAGTGTTAAGGGATCCTACACTTCATCTCCTCCTAAAGTAGTGGAACGTGAACCCGAGGTGACAAAGGACACGGTGCTTCCTACTAATAACGGAAGTACCAAAGACGTCCAACCTCCGGTTGTCCAATTTCAATCTCAAGTACCAAATTCTGAGCCCGTTGTAATTCCCGTTAGTGCTCCGATGCCTAACTTGAAACCATCAATTCCATATCCTTCGAGACGTAATGATGAGAAGCAACGTAAAAAATCTAACGACCAAGTTGAGAAATTCTACAAAATCTTTCAAGATATGAGTTTTGAAATTAGTTTAGCGGATGCTTTGATTCTTATGCCAAAATTTGCCTCAACTCTTAAAGCTTTAATCGGAAACAAAGAAAAGTTAAGTGAAATGGCTAGAACCCCTTTGAATGAGCATTGTTCGGCGGTTATCCTCAACAAGTTACCTAAAAAACTTGGAGACCCCGGCAAATTTCTAATACCATGTGATTTTCGTGGAATGGAAGAGTGCTTAGACTTGGCCGATCTTGGCGCTAGCATAAATCTCATGCCATTATCCGTGTGGAAAAATCTTTCTCTTCCTGAGCTCACTCCTACTTGTATGACTCTTGAACTTGCAGACCGTTCGATTACCAAACCGATCGGTATTGCTGATGATGTCTACCAAAAGTAGGAAAGTTCAAATTCCAGGCTGACTTTGTAATCGTAGACTTTGATGCGGTCCCTGAGTTCCCCTAATTCTCGGGAGATCCTTCTTAAATACTGGACGTGCTTTGATTGATATTTACGAAGGAGAATTAACTCTTCGTGTTGGGAAAGAAGCCATAACATTCAATCTTGACCAAACTTCGAGATATTCTTCTAATTACGATGATATGACGGTGAACCGAATCAACGTTATTGAAATGGCCTGTGAGGAGTATTCTCAAGAAGTTCTCGGTTTCTCCAATGTGATCGCAAGTGACAATCCCACTCCTTACTATGACCCGGTCGTTTCTACCTCTTCTCCGACTCTCACTCCTTTCGGGGATAGTGATTTTCTTCTTGAGGAAGTCGATGCTTTTCTCGCTCTTGAAGATGATCCAACTTCACCAAAAGTTGATGACTCTTACTATAACCCAGAGGGGGATATTCTACTTCTTGAATCATTTCTCAATGATGATCCATCACCCCCTCCCAACCAAGAAAATTATTTGCCTGAAATTCGAAAAGAATTGAAAGTTTGTGTAGCTAAAATTGATAAATCTTCAATTGATGAACCTCCTGAGGTCGAACTTAAGGACTTACCTCCTCATCTCGAATATGCATTTTTGGAAGGTGACAACAAGTTGCCCGTCATAATTGCTAAAGACTTGAGTGTCGAGGAAAAAGCCGCTCTCATAAAGGTTTTGAAGTCACACAAGCGAGCCATTGCTTGGAAACTCTCCGACATCAAGGGTATTAACCCGGAATTTTGTACTCACAAGATTCTTATGGAAGAGGACTACAAACCGGCGGTTCAACACCAAAGACGAGTGAATCCAAAAATCCACGATGTCATCAAAAAGGAGGTTGAAAAACTTCTTGATGCTGGATTAATTTACCCGATCTCGGATAGTCCTTGGGTAAGCCCAGTACATTGCGTACCGAAAAAGGGTGGTTTTACCGTTGTTGAAAATGATGAAAATGAATTGATTCCGACTCGATTGGTTACGAGATGGCGTATGTGCATTGACTACCGAAAGTTAAATGAAGCCACTCGTAAAGACCACTTTCCATTACCGTTTATGGATCAAATGCTTAAGAGATTAGCGGGAAACGAGTACTATTGTTTTCTCGATGGTTTCTCGGGTTATTTTCAAATTCCCATCGACCCTTATGATCAAGAAAAGACAACATTCACATGTCCTTACATAACGTTTTCCTACCGTCGCATGCCTTTTGGTTTATGCAATGCACCTGGCACGTTCCAGACGTGTATGATGGCTATCTTTCATGATATGATCAAAAAAACGATGGAAGTCTTCATGGACGACTTTTCGGTCTTTAGGAATTCATTCGAAAATTGCCTCTCCGCTTGGACAAGATGCTCAAAGGGTGCGAAGACACCAATCTTTATCTAAATTAGGAGAAAAGTCATTTCATGGTCAAGGAGGGCATCGTACTCGGCCACAAGATTTCAAAGAACGGGATTGAGGTTGATAAAGCCAATGTCGATGTGATTGCTAAGTTACCTCATCCCACCACCATCAAGGGTGTTCGAAGTTTTCTCGGTCATGCCGGTTTCTACCGACGGTTCATTAAGGATTTTTCCAAAATTTCCCGACCAATGACTCATCTCCTTGAGAAAAATACTCCGTTCATCTTCTCCAATGAATGTATTCAAGCTTTTAATACATTAAAAAAAAAAACTTACTGAAGCTCCAGCCTTGATTGCCCCAAACTGGGACTTGCCCTTTGAGCTTATGTGCGATGCAAGCGACTTTGCCATAGGTGCGGTCTTGGAGCAACGTCATGAGAAACACTTTAAGCCTACATACTATGCAAGTAAAACAATGACCAAGGCAGAATCGCGTTACACCACGATGGAGAAAGAAATGTTAGTCGTGGTGTATGCCTTCGAAAAATTCCGGTCATACCTCATCTTGAACAAAAGCATTGTGTATACGGATCACTCCGCCCTAAAATATCTCTTTGCAAAAAAAGATTCCATGGCGAGATTGCTTCGGTGGGTTCTCCTCCTTCAAGAGTTCGATTTCAACATAATTGACACAAAATGAGCCGAGAACCTCGCGGCCGATCATCTTTCCCGATTAGAAAATCCATATGAAAGTGTGTTCGACCCAAAGGAGATAAATGAAAAGTTTCCTCTTGAGACACTTAATATGGTGAATTTTCGTGGTAACTTTCACACCCCGCCAAGGCGGAAATGCGAGGCGTAAACAAGAATGGATATCATTACAACACATGGTGTCTATATAGAGAATACTAAAATGAAAACTAAAGTAAAGCAAAGACACAAAGTGTTATAACAATACCCAAAACCTAATGGTGTATTTATTAATGAGAAAGAGGTCTCGTCAATAAATGACATGCAAAAACATAAACCAAACAATTCAAACAGAAAGCATAAATAACTCCAAGCATCCTACGGTCTCTTCTAGCCACTTCGTTCTATCTTAGCACCATTTAGCTCACCTGAAAATGATGCTTAAAACGTCAACACAATGGTTGGTGAGAGACATAGGTTTAGGACAACAATAAAACTTTTAAAACTAAATTACTGTGATTATCAAAACAATAAAGGACAATTATGCAAAATATGAACTTATGCTAACATGCAATCCACATATTGGGTAGGAACGTTACCCCCGATTCATTACAACAACTGGGTAGGAACGTTACCCTCGATCCACTAATAGTCATGGAAAGGATCCAATACCCAATTCCAGACTCTTGGTACCGATAACACAATGTCACAAGGAGTTGATCAGCTCCAAGGATCTTGCCTACATAAGTAGACGATAACACCACATTACGCGGAACCTATTTTTGCAATGACCAGTTTGCAAAGGTCATGCTTAAATATGGAGTTACTCACCGTCTCTCCACCGCGTATCACCCACAAATAAGTGGGCAAGTTGAGGTATCCAATCGTGGCTTGAAACGAATTCTTGAAAGGACCGTAGGTGAAAACCGTGCCTCTTGGTCGGATAAACTAGATGATGCACTCTGGGCCTTTCGTACAGCTTACAAAACACCCTTTGGGTGCACCCCATACAAGATCGTATACGGAAAGGCATGTCATCTACCGATCGAGCTCGAGCACAAAGCCTACTGGGCCTTGAAGCATGCAAACTTTGACCTTGAGACCGCGGGGATCATCGTAAAGTTCAACTCAATGAATTAAATGAACTTCGTAATCATGCCTATGAGAACTCTTTGATCTATAAAGAGAAAACAAAGAGGATCCATGACTCAAAGATCAAAAACCGCGTTTTCAATGTCGGTGATCAAGTCCTCCTTTTTAACTCTAGATTAAAGATGTTCTCTGGCAAATTAAAATCCTGTTGGTCTGGACCGTTCACCATTTCCCAAGTCTTTCCATATGGCACCGTTGGGTTATCCCAAAACTCCGGGCCAAATTTCAAGGTAAAGGGTCATCGAATTAAGCACTACTTTGGAGGGGAACATACCAAAAATTGCGTTGTCTTGGATCTACAAACCTATCCCAAGGACAAAATAATTGCGGTATTGGGTCAAGCTTAGTAACCCTAAACAAGCGCTTCGTGGGAGGGAACCCATGCTTTTCCTTTTATTATTTTCTTTTATATTTCTATTGGGTATGTGAGGAGGCTTGTACTCTTCGTTTTTTGTTGTTTGTGCTTGTGATTTTTTTTGTAGGGATTTACCCAAATTTTTATGAGACTCTCGTGTTCGGTGTTTTGTCCGGGTCCACTCGAGCTTCACCTAGCCATTTGCTGTGCCATTAGTTTGGGGGAAATCGATATTCCTTATCTTATCGACTACACGTTTATCTTTAAGCTTACTTAATAACGGTTAGGATTTACGTAGAGACCATTCTTAAAATATTGAGGACAATGTTTAACTCTAGTATTAGGGGGGGGGGATCTATCGATTTGATTATGCATGCAGCCGTTGTTCTCACGTAACCCGTTTTTCCACAAAAAATTAAAAGTTTTCAAAAAATAAAATAAGTGTTTTGTCATAATTTTTGGGCCACTTTATGCTGGGTAGAATAAGAGTAAATTTTGACTTTCATTGTTAAAGGAATGTCGTCCCAGTAGAAAAAAAAGTTTTTCAAGGATGTTAAACACTACTTTTGGGATGACCCCTTCTTGTTTAAAATATGTGCGGATCAAATGATCCGGCGGTGTATTGCAGGCCAAGAAGCTGTTGACATCCTCACAGCTTGCCATAGTGGATCCACCAGGGGACATTACGGTACCTACTACACCGTCAAAAAGGTTTTTGACTCAGAATTTTATTGGCCCACAATTTACAAAGATGCCCATGACTTGGTCACCCGATGTGACACTTGTCAGCATCAAGGAAAAATTTCGCAACGTGATGAAATTCCTCAAAATTCTATCTAAGTTTGTGAAATCTTTGACGTGTGGGGCATAGATTTCATGGGGCCTTTCCCGTCTTCACGAGGGAACAAATATATACTCGTGGCCGTCGACTACTTGTCACAATGGGTTAAAACAAAAGCGCTCCCCACAAACAACGCCCGAGTTGTTTGCAAATTTCTTAAATCTCTCTTCACCCGATTCGGTGCCCCTCGTGTTATCATAAGTGATCGCGGAACCTATTTTTGCAATGACCAATTTGCAAAGGTCATGCTTAAATATGGAGTTACTCATCGTCTCTCCACCGCGTATCACCCACAAACAAGTGGGCAAGTTGAGGTATCCAATCGTGGCTTGAAACGAATTCTTGAAAGGACCGTGGGCGAAAACCGTGCCTCTTGGTCGGACAAACTAGATGATGCACTCTGGGCCTTCCGTACAGCTTATAAAACACCCATCGGGTGCACCCCATACAAGCTAGTATATGGAAAGGCATGTCATCTACCAATCGAGCTCGAGCACAAAACCTATTGGGCCTTAAAGAATGCAAACTTTCACCTTGAGACCGCGGGAAATCATCATAAAGTTCAACTTAATGAATGAAATGAACTTCGTGATCATGCCTATGAGAACTCTTTGATCTATAAAGAGAAAACAAAGACTATCCATGACTCAAAGATCAAAAACCGCGTTTTCAACGTCGGTGATCAAGTCCTCCTCTTTAACTCTAGATTAAAGATGTTCTCTGTCAAGTTAAAATCCCGTTGGTCTGGACCGTTCACCATTTCCCAAGTCTTTCCATATGGCACCGTTGAGTTATCTCAAAACTCCGGGCCAAATTTCAAGGTAAACGGTCATCGAATTAAGCACTACTTTGGAGGGGACGTACCACAATTAGTTGTCCCGGATCTCCAAACCTTCCCCAAGGACAACTAAATGCGGGGATTGGGTCAAGCTTAGTGACCCTAAATAAGTGCTTCGTGGGAGGCACCCCATGCTTATCCTTTTATTATTTTCTTTATTATGTCTATTGTGATGTGAGGAAGCTTGTACTTTTCCGTTTCTTGTTGTTTGTGCTTGTGATTTTTTATAGGATTTACCCAAAAAAATTCTGAAGACTCTCGTGTTCGGTGTTTTGTCCCGGTCCACTCGAGCTTCCTAGCCTTTGCTTGCAATTAGTTTGGGGAAATCTGGTATCCTAATCTTATCGACTAACGTTTATCTTTAAGCATACTTAATAAACGGCTTAGGATTTACGTAGAGACCCTTCTTAAAACATTGAGGACAATGTTTAACTCTAGTATGGGGGGGGGATCTATCGATTTGATTATGCCTGCAGCCGTTGTTCTCACGTACCCTGTTTTTCCACAAAAATTTAAAAAATTTCAAAAATAAATAAGTGTTTTGTCATAATTTTTGACTTTCCTGCTGGGTAGAATAAGAGTAAATTTTGACCCGATCGAGCGTGTTGAGCTCTAGCTTGTTCCTTAACTTTTAGGCTAAGCGTTCGCGGAAATTCGCGAAGAACGAAAAATGATAGAGTTAAGTATGAGTAGGATGCTAAGCAAGGATTATTTGGAAATCTTAAGAGCTCATGTATGTAATTTGTGGCTTTTTCTCCCATAAGCTCTTAACCGGATTAATATACGTGCTGTTTTTGGAGATTAAACTTAAATCAACAATTTTTATGTAGAGTATAGCAAAAATTTTAGTCTTAGTTCAAACTTATACTTGAATTTTTCAAAAAGAAGTCTTCTCTATATAAAGTAATATAAAAAAATGATGATAAAATGATAAAAAAATATAATAAATATAAACTGTGGGCTGATAAAAGTTTACTACCTCTTGCCGGCTCACAACCGATGTGGTAGTCTTCTAAAGAAAGCCCATAGTAAGAATAAAAATCCGAGACTGATAAAAGTTTGCTGCATCTTGCCGGCTCACAACCGATGTTGCAGCCTTCTAAAAGGTCGAGGGTTACAATTGCATAAATGTTTAATATTAAGTTTGAATTAATAAATAGATTTCTTTTTGTTAAATTCAAATATGCTTTTGAACTTTGACTATTCTATTTTAAAGCTATGTATATACGGGAAACCTGAGAGTTTTTGAAACCTAAGGTCCGTGAGTCCCGATACTAGTCTCTGTGGGGTGTCAAAAGCCTGGTCACTTAGCCGCAAGGTTGGGATGTGCCGAGACGAAAGTCGCTACATGGGATGATCTCGCCTTCAAACTCATTATTCTCGGGTGGAACGTGAAGCATAGTATTTTGCAAAACGTTGATCCATAAGGAAAGATTAAAGTGAGATAGAAAATATAATTAAATAAAAGCTGTGGGTTGATAAAAGTTTACTACCTCTTGCCGGCTCACAACCGATGTGGTAGTCTTCTAAAGAAAGCCCATAGTAAGAATAAAATCCGAGACTGATAAAAGTTTGCTGCATCTTGCCGGCTCACAACCGATGTTGCAGCCTTCTAAAAGGTCGAGGGTTACAATTGCATATATGTTTATTATTTAGTTTGAATTAAAAAGATAATCTTCTTTTGTTAAATCTAAATAAGCTTTGTAATTTGACTATTCTAGTTTTGATAAGCTATTAATATTCAGGAAACCTGAGAGTTTTTTGGAAATGCAAAAGGTCCGTGAGGTCCCGATACTAGTCACTTGAGGGGTGTCAAAAGCCTGGTCACATAGTCGTAAGGTTGGATGTCCGAACGAAAGTCCGCTACTGGATGAATCTCGCCTTCAAACTCATTATTCTTGGGTGGAACGTGAAGCATAGTATTTTGCAAAACGTTGATGCATTGGTTGAAATATCAAATAGCACACTACCTAAGATATGAATAATTTGTCGGATGGAAAAGATCACAGTTAAGAAATATGATTATTGTAGCATCGTTACTGATATTTAACTGTGATTTTGTTTTAAGCTTGGTTTGGATAAGTGAAAAGTCGGGGACGATGAATTTATCATATTTGGGGCATTCTCGGATCAAAATGCATCTTGTTCTATGATCCCTAACAGTTATGGAAATAACAAAAGTCGAAATATTCTAGTTATTTTATAAAAAAATGGAAAAAAGTTTTGAAAAATAGGAAAATGAGGTGTTTTAAAGCTTGTGATTTCTTAATTCTCTCCACAAAAGTCTTTGCTACTTTTCAAAGATTTGATTTGGGGAAGTTTTGAGGTATTTGGTTTTAAAGCATATAATATTGCTTGAGGACACGCAATCGCTTAGTTTGGGGAATTTTGATATGTGAGAAATCACATATCCTTATTATATCCAAAATGGCCCTTAAATTATTAAAATAAGCAAAAATATGCATGTAATTGTGTATTTTGTTGTTTGTGAATGTGTAGGTACGGATAATGCAAAAATCACAAGAAAATGGTCAAAGCCGGACAAACACGGACACGGGAACGGAAAGAGTACAAAAGAGCCGGAAGATTGCTATCAATGGTCAATAAAGTCAACTCTTGGTTAACATTGGTCAAACATAAAAAGACAAAATCCTTAAAATACCCCAAATGCCCTAAATGTTAAACCTAATTTCACCAAAAGTCCCTAAATCCTAACACCGTTATCTCCTTATAATAAAGAGATAACAGTCGTTACTACTTTATAACACAACCTTATAACCAAGCCCAATCCTCATCACCCGGCCCAATTCCATTTTTATAAATCCCAGGCCCAAAGTCAACCCTCACACCTGGGTCAAACAAAGATATAAAAAGGAAAAAATGGCGCGGGAATTCGTTTTTACTGTTTATCATCTTTTTCAGTTTAACCTAGCTCGAAATCAAAGGGTAAATGGTAATTGATGATGTGGGTCTATGATTCAAGTACCAAGGTACAAGCTGGCAGAATTAGACGTCATAAGAGGCTCTCATTGGTCGAAGCCCACAAGAAATGACACGCGGATATATGAAAGAAACACACAAGGACAAGGATTTTTACACTAAATCATTTCCAAAAGAAGCACAAAAGGTCTGACACACGGAATGCCACGTTGGAAATCCGTGTGCTCATCATTTAATCCGACGGTGATGAATGGGAATCCAATGATTGGAAATTAATGAAGGGTCGTGATCAAATGGATGAGGAGCGGTCTAGACTCCTAGAAGCTTCACTCCAAGGCTATAAATAGAGAGCAAGCCTCACACACACGATATCTCCTTTTTTTCCCGTTTTTAGTTGTTAGTGGTTTAAGTAAAAAATTTCATTTTCATGTAATTTGCTCTTGTAATTTTCATTTTCAAAGTTTTGTATTCAGTTTTAAATCAATGAAATCATAGTTTACTTATTCACAATGTGTTTTTACCTATAAGCTTTTATATGTCTCAAATGCTTTTGTTCAAATGTTTTACCAGCTACTCTTATAAGCTCATCTCAGCTCTCTAAGTCTCTAAGCTTAGATTGAGCTCAAGTTAATCATAATCTACTTAAACAATCAAAATCAGCTTAATGCCTATGCTTAATAAGGATTTTGGTTGCTTGGATGATAAGCTTACTCTTGAAGAGCTTATTGGACTTTACTAGCTTATCCTTGTGATAAGCTAGAGCTTATTGACAGCTCTTTGAGCAAATTAAGCCTTTGTTTAGCTAAGGCATTTGTAAGTTTTCATTTATCTTTTTTGTCCTCAATTTCATAGTTTGAATCTGCTTAATCTGCTTATTTACTTGCTTATTTGTGCTTATAACTGCTTATTATGTCTTATTAGTTAAGTTTGATTATCTGTTTTTAGCTTTAATAGTCTAGATCATAGTTTTCTTCATATTATCTCATAAATAAATAAAAAATCCAAAAATATTAGCATAACTAGTAGCTTAATGATTCTGGCTTATTTGATTGTTGGTATAAGCTCATAAGGGCTGTTAATAGTTGTTTGTTATCTGGTACTCAAGTTTTATTCATTAAATTTAAATTTCATAAGCTTAAATGAATTTGAAAGAGTTTAAAGGGGTGTTTGGCATAGCAGTACTAACCACAAGTTAGTACTGCTAGTGGCCATTTGGTCTTTAGATTTTGGTTTTAATCTTTCATTTAAATCTGTTTATGCTAGATTTATAAGCTAGGTTAGAGTTAATTGAGTTTTCATAAGTTAGATTAATAAAAGTCCAAGTCTGTTAAGCCTCATTTGCATAACCTAGTTTTAATTGATTCTAGTAATTGAATGTCCTATTTGCATTTAGTTTATTGATTTAGAATGTAGTAAGTTTAGTTTAATAGCTGCACGGGAATTGCATCTTGGTCAATTTGGTTGCAAACTGCATTAGCAGTTTTAAAAGACAAGTAGCCATTTTCAACTTAAAAATTCAGAGGATATAAGTAGATTATAGGATTTGATTTTTGGTTTACAAATAGGTCTAGGGTCAGTGTCAATCTATCTTAACTTAGTTTTCAAAAAGTAGCTTATTTAGTTATATGTTTTTAGCCTTTAAATTCAGCATTGTTCATTTTCAAAACCAAAAGTTACTAAGTGTTCTTAGTGTATAAGCTGTTTTCAACAAGACTTTTCATTAAGCTCCTGAATTTCAAAATGGTTTTAAAAAGTTGTTTTAAGTAGTATTTTTGGTATCTCTTATGTATACTTTTTAGGGTAATAAGCCAAAAGTCCATTAGGATCCTTTAGCTTATTTAAAAATAAGCTCAAAGGTGCCTTAAGGGGCTGTTTGGTTATCAGTTTACACCAATAGTGCTTATTCCTTTATTCTAGCTTTTCTGCTTATTGTTATGGCTTATTTAGGTTTAGCTTAGCTTATTAGTTTAGTATAATCCCATTTTAGCTTATTTGGTTTTGATTTAAGCTTATTTGCTTTCTAGTGTAACATTTTTCGTGTTTTTAAGCCTTTTTAGCTTTTTTGTCTATCTAGCTTATCATTTGTGCTTATTTTTGATCTTATGTGCTTTTTAGACATAGCTTATTGACTGTTTTAGCTTATTTGTCATTTTTACTTGCTTAATCTCCTTAAAAAATACAAACAGTTAGTTTTCTTAGGACTTAGAGTATTTTAGCTTATTCTTGACTTACTTAGCTTATTTCTGTGCTTATTTGAAGTTTATAAAAAAGGTTGCTTTGTAAAAAGTGCTTATTTTCAAGTTTTCTAAAAAGTTATAAAAAATGGCGAAAATAAAAACACTTGGGAAAGTGGGAAGCCCCGGGTGAGCAAGGCTCGAACCCGGGACCTCTACCACCCTCGCCAAGTGTTTTAACCCCCACACTCACAACCATCACGCTACAATAGCTCATCCGTTAGACTTTCCTTTCATTTATCTTTTATATACATTTTAGCCCTTTTAGTTCAATAAGTTGTTTTAGCTTATAACACAGCTTATTTGATAAGCTGTGTTTCCTGACTTATTTTTATTAGATTCCTCGTTGTTCAAGCTATTTTCCGTAATTTTTTCAGATTTTTTATAAAACGTTTAGTATTTTTTATATTTAATTTACTTTAAAATCATTTTTAATTCATGAAAAATAGAAAATTAATCAAAAAAGTATAATTCTTTTTTAGAAAATTTTCTTTTATCATATAGTTTCTAGGAAAATTAGTTCTGCTTCCATAGGGTTTAATTTGCAAAATTTCATTTTTTAAAGAGCGGGATTCGTTCCCGTTCACATTTTTCGTGTTTTTAAGCTCAATTCGACTCCGTTTTTGTTCTAGTTTTCTTTAAACTTAATTTTTAGTCAATTAGAGTCAATTAATAGTGAAAAATTCATTTTAGGTTTATTTTTGGAAATTTAGGGTTTTTTGTCACAGTTTAGGGTTTTCGTTTTACGTTTTTAGCTAAAATTTGATTTTCCTTGTTAGGTTTAAGAAAAGTGTCGATTATGTGGTTTTATTATTAGACTTTATTTTGTTTAGTTTAATATAGCTTGTAATAAGGTTTATTATGCTTTAAGTAAGAAATAACATAATAACCAAAGTCTAGGGACTAGTATTGTCAAGATAGAAAAATAAGGAAGGGAAGCCTCCCTTCCATTGCCTATAAATAGCCCTCTAATCTTCATTAGAGGGTGATGCTCTTGTAACCAACTTTCATTTCCCTCCTAAATAATATTTGAATTTTCCCTTCATTTGCTCTCATTCTCTCTAAGCTTGCATGTTGATATGATTGATTCAAGATTCATGTGACCTAACAAGTGGTATCAATCGCCAATAGAGAAGTAGAGTGTTCGATTTGTGCGTGTTTTTGTTCGACTAAGAATCAAGAATTGGTGGTTTACGAATTCGGTAAGTACTATTGAGGTTTCGAGATTGATTTTGGCTATGATTTCGAGATATTGTACGTTATTGTACTCTCGGAACTGTTCATTTCATTCTTGGACGCGTGGATTTGATTTTCGGTAGAAGCTTTGCATTCTCGGTAGAGTGATTTTGCGTTTAGGAACATTTTTTCTTGTAAATTTAGCAATTTCAGTACGAAACATCAGTGTAATAGATATATTTAATCTTTTGGTTCTATCAAAAGTCGTTTATTAGGAATTCGGTATTAAACTCAGTATTATCGAATTTGTTAAGATTCACAAATTCGGTTCCATCGAATTTATGATATAGGGAATTTTACTAAGACAAAAATCAGTAATAAGCTTTACAAGTTATTTTACACTTTCATTTCACGGTTTTATCGAGTTTTGAATTGTTTAAAAAATCGATTGCCTCAAAGATTACTTAAAAAAAAAACTCGGTAAACAAATTCGGTTTTATCGAATTTGAATTTTCTAGAACACTTGGATTATCTAGTCATCATAAAATTCGGTTTCATCAAATTTGTGGTTATTAGTAGTTCATAACTGTTAGAATTTAACAAGTTAGGTTTACCGAGTTTATAGTGAATAGTGTTACCAAGTTTGAGTAGTTTGTAGATTACCGAGTTTAGTATTTGAAGATTTCCGAGTTTGTTAGTGTACTGTTCGAGAAGGGTATTCCGTTAAGAGATTACGTGAACAATGTTACCGAATTTGACTACTGTAAACCGGGCGTTGGATATTTTCTCACAAACTCCTCAAATTTCCGTCTAAAAGATCCAATCATGAATCTGTAAGACATGTCGACATCCAAAACATTCCAACAATCCCTCGCTGAAGCCGGTTCTGAGACTAGGCCACCCATGCTTGAAATGGGTAGTTACATACCTTGGGCAATAGATTCAAACGATTTCTAATCCGCAAGAAGGAAAACCGGAAGTAGCCTCTCAAAGCACTAGAAATGCCCTTATGTTGTTTAGGAATATCACTCCTCAGGTTCAATGTTACTTAGGTTGCATGAAGTGATGATCATCAAGGCAGATGACTTATTGTATTATGATGCGGAAATGGAACTCATGAATATGATTCTTCTTTCTATTCCTAATGAGATTTACAATTCTATGGATTCTTGTAAAACGGCCAAGCAAATGTGGGATCGTGTTGAACGTTTAATGAGGGGAACTATACAAAACCAAGTTGACAGAGAAACACGGTTTACAAATAAGTTTGATCAATTTGTTGCAGCAACCAGGAGAGTTACTAGTTTCATCTACAATCGTTTTGCTCAGTTATTGAATGATTTGAATAAACAACATAAGTTTCCAATTGTTTCAGTTAACACAAAGTTCCTGGAATAACTTTGCACAACCGAATGGTTGAAATATGTGACTCAAGTTCGTTTGGCTAAGAAATTGACAGTTGATTCGTTTGATGATCTTTTTGATTATCTTTTGCAATTTGAGAAATTGGTTAATGCTTCAAGGGCAAAGAAGTTGGAAAAGTCTCATGATCCTTTGGCTCTAGTAGCACACACGGGTTCATCTTCCAGAAACACCTCTTCTTATTATGTGACACATCCTACATCTGTAGTTGAATAAGATGAAGATTTTGAGCAGGATGATGTCACGAACCAATTCTAAAGATCCGCCTAGCATCTGCTATGTTGTTACTTGCCAAAGCTATTACTCAAAACTTCTCTAATCCAACAAACAATCGTCTTCGTGCTTCGTCTAATACCTGAAATCAAGCAGTCGTTCAAGGTGACAGGGTGAATATTCAAAGCAGAAATTCTGGTAATGTTGGAAGAAATAATCGAAGAGCTTATGTTATGCTACAAATGAGACTACAAATGTTCAAAGGATTGTTCGAACTCCGACTCCAGGCAATACTTCAACGGGTTAATGATATAACTGTGGTGGAAAAGGACATTATGCGAGGAATTGTCCCATGCCAAGGGTTCGTGATTCGAAGTATTTCATGGAGCAAATGTTGTTGGAAAAACAGGATGAAGCCGGTGGAATTCTTACTAATGAGCAGAATGATTTTCTCTTTGCGGATGCTTCAAGGATGGAAGAAATTAAAGAACTGAGTGCAAACATATACTTAATGGCCAGAATTCAACCAGCTGATCAAAATTCTGATGATGAAGACCAAGCTATGAGATCTGCACTTGTAAGCGATGTACCAAACTTCATCCATCAATGAGAATGATGAACAAGCGTATCCAACTCATACTAAAATTATTAACAGTACCATTGATGATGATCAAATTAATAGCAATATTCAATTTGATTATGTCAAAGGAAATGTTAATAGTGGTAGTGTTGAAAAAGATACACATGTTTTTGATCTATGTGCATTAGAAACACTTGCTAGGAATGCATATAAAGAAGCTGCAAAACAACAAAGATTTGCTCAGAAGGTCCAACAACAAAATGAGACTTTGACCAGTCAAATTGAGATGTATAAGGAAAGGAAATCAGTTTTGGAAAACATAACCAAGGATAACAATTATCTAAAAGAATTTCTTGAAGCTGATGAAAGGGAGCAAAAAACATTTCAAAAATAAGCGTGACACCAATTGTTCGTGATCGAGGAGATTATTCGAGATCTTAAAAACAACTAGATGAGTTAGTACAAGAGGTTTAAACATTTCAAACAGAAAAAGAGGAATACAACAATCACAAGATTAATTTTAAAAAAGAAAAATGATGAAAACCAGGATAAGTATCATGATACTATTCCATAGATTCTTGAGGAAATCTGAAAAGAATGTTGACATGTATTTGAAATTGGTAATTCTTTACAAGGCAATGATCAAGCTTGGTCCAAAACCCACTTGTCTGTTTATGATCAACAATTAAAACATGGTGTTGGGGTAATCTGAATCCTTATCACTCAGACAGCATATTTCAGAATGTCCAAAAGCATATATGTTGCATCAAGGACTGGTAATATAGAAATTCCTTTGAATGTTAGAGATTCTGAGGAAACTCTAGAGGAGGCTTTCAAAAGTCAACAGAAAATGAATGCAAAAATGAATAATCCAATTGCTGTTGCGAACAAACAAAATTGTTAGACAATTGATTACAAACAATTAAATGCGCTTTATAATGATTTTGTTCCTCAAAAAGAATCATTTGTTGAACAAACATGTCCTTCATCTCCTTATACTTCCCCCGGCCAATTGTCAAAGATCTGGAAACAAAAACAATGCCAAGTGAGTTACCTTTGATCAATGGGTTATTAAATATACAAGTTGGGTTTGAAAAATTGTTTATGTTGATAAAACAGAACAGTAAAAGGGCAAGTATGTTTTATACATCACAGGAAGAGATAGCTCTTAATGCTTTTTGTCGAGATCAGGTTAAACCACTTCTTAATGAATTACTAGAACCACTTTGATTCTTTCAGAATCCCAATTTCAAGGATATAAAAGAAATGAAAGATGAGTTGAGCACAATCGAGTTTATCTTGAGAGATGAAAGGCAAAATGATTGTTGAACGATCAACTTTGGAAGTATCACTCCACACACGATATTGAAGACTATGTGTGTGTTAAGTCAAGAATGTGTTGATCGAGTTTCGTACATGAATGAACTTGAACAAGTCAAAAAGAAATATTTAGAGATTCAAGATGGTTTGAAAGCAAGAATAATATTCTTAGAAAGCTGTTCAAGATGTTAATAAACTAAGCGTTGATTTTGAGTTAAAATTGCAACATGAAAAAGAAAAACAAAAATGGGATTCTTCGAAGAATAAAAACTCAAAACCTCTTGATTTCTCTTGGATTTCTAGAATACAAAAACTTGAGGATGAGAACGTGTCTTTGGATTTTAAAGTACAATCTTTGATAAAAGAACGAGATAATGCCAAAATGGAATACAAAAAACTTTTCGATTCAATCAAACAGACACGATCTCAAACTCAAAAAGAAATGGATGAGTTAATTACTCATGTCTCTGAGAAAACTTATGCATATGGAGCTATTCGTGCTGAGAATCAGAATCTTTTAGTTACCATATCTGAGTTGAAAGCTAGACTGAAAAATGGTGAAAATGGTAAGTCTGTGAATACTAAGTTTGACAAGACACATGGTTCTCAATCTTTTCTTTGTGTCACACCTTTAAATAAAAATGTTTCTCAAAAGCAGAAGATTGTTTTAAAAACAAAAGAAAACCATGTTGAGTCAAAACCAGTCACTTCACAGACTTCACATACCAAACAAACAGGGACACATCAAAACACAAATGTCATTAGTCCAGGAATGTACAGAGTTGTCACACAACAAGAATCACAAACAAACAAGTCTAAGAATGTGTTATCTTCTACAGGAATGAATGCTACATCTAGTGTTAAGAGACCAAAGAGTAGAGATTCACATGTCAAGACCAGTGTCTTAGATGTCTCTAAGAATGAAGCAAACAGATAATACATTTGCTAATGTTGTGTCAAACAAGGAGAATGTAATTGATGTTGCTGTTGCAAACGCTTCTAAAGCGAAAACTTTGTTATGTGTTTCTTGTATGCAAAGTGTGCTTATTCCTTGTCATGATAAATGTGTTGCTAAGCATAAATTGAATGTGCGTTCGAATGCTCGTAGAACCTTCTCTGTTAATTCTAGGATACCAAAATCTTCTAAAACTACTTTTGTAGCTCCTAAGACTAGGTTTTCTGAGAAAGCTACACAATCTAAGACTTTAGATACTACTCCTGTAGCTTCCAAATCTAAGATTGATGAAGCAAGTGCATCAAAAGCTAGAGATAAGGTTTCTAGTGAGTTTAAGAAAAAGAAAAGAAACATGCGTGATAAACCATTAAGCCCATTCATGCTAAACAAGATTCGGACAAGTAGTTTATGGCAAAAATGGTTTGAATCACAACCAAATGTTACGTGGACACCTGTTAACACAAAGACACATGCTCATACTAATCCTTCGAATACGAAACCACTGGTTTCAGTTAAGAGATGGATAGTCAAATTGCCAGTTGTCCATGTGTTGACTTTTCTTGTGTTGCAGGTAGTCCATATCGTTCTATGGGTTGTTGATAGTGGTTGTTCAAATCATATGACGGGTGATCATTCACTATTGAGAAACTTCGTTGAAAAGTTCATGGGAACCGTTCGCTTTGGAAATGACAACTTTGCAGCAATTGTCTTCAATGGAAAAGTGTCGATTAGGTTTATGGAAAAGTGTCGATTATGTAGTTTTATTATATTTTGTTATTAGACTTTATTTTGTTTAGTTTAATATAGCTTGTAATAAGGTTTATTATGCTTTAAGTAAGAAATAGCATAATAACCAAAGTCAAGGGACTAGTATTGTCAAGTTAGAAAATAAGGAAGAGAAGCCTCCCTCCCATTGCCTATAAATAGCCCTCTAATCTTCAATAGAGGGTGATGCTCTTGTAACCAACTCTCATTTTCCCTCCTAAATAATATTTGAAATTTTCCCTTCACTTTCTCTCATTCTCTCATTCTAACATGTTGATATGATTGATTCAAGATTCATGTGACCTACCAAGTGGTATCAATCGCCAATAGAGAAGTAGAGTGCTTGATTTGTACGTGATTTTGTTCGACCGAAATTCAAGAAGTTATGGTTTCCGAATTCGGTAGGTGTTATTGAGGTTTTGAGATTGATTTTGGCTGTGATTTCGAGTTTTTGGACGTTATAGTGTTCTCGGAAGTGTTTATATCATTCTCGGAAGTGTGGATTTGATTTTCGGTAGAAGCTTTGCATTCTCGGTAGAGTGATTTTGAGTTTTGGAATTTTTTTTATAAATTTAGCAATTTCAGTACGAAACATCAGTGTAAGAGCACAGGGAGTCGTGGTGCCAAACTTTTGGTGCCAAACTCCAAAAGTGGTGCCACGTCAGCAAAATGGAGTTTGGCACCAGAAATGCCATGGCACCAGAATTCAGTGGGAGTGGTTTGGTACCAGAATTCTGGTGCCATAGCATTTTTTTTTTTGAATATTTATTTAAAATACACTTATTTATAAAACTAAAAATAAAATTCATTGAAATTAAAAACATTACATTAAAAAACACAATACATAAAAAAAACATAAATTAAAAGACATAAAATTAAAAGACATAAAATGAAAATGCATAGAATTAAAAATCATAAATTTGGCGGCGCCGACTAGTTTGGAGGTGGTGGATATGCCGCTCGGATTCTTGCCTTTTGGGCGTTGATGATAGCGGCGTCGGCCGCATCCATCCCGCGTGTGTCGATTTGTAGCACACGCATGTCCTCCGCAATCCTTTGAGATTGGATCAACCGCCTTCGGTCTTCACTCTCTCTCTCGAGAACGGTCATTTTGGCTTTGCGGTCTAACTCGTATTGTTCCGCCATGAATTCTTGATACGCGGCCGGGTTTGAACCGGAGCTAGCGGTCGAGTTAGAACCCGTACGTTGACTTTTAGCAAGTCGTTGCAAACCGGGTGGTCGAGGCAAATCATCATCTCCAAAATGCTCCGGTTCCTCGTCGGTGCCCAAAAGACGATTTCTTCTTTGCAAAGTCGAATCGGGGTTTGTCCACTTGTGTTTGCCTTTCAAAAAAAGCCAAGCACTCCGGTGCTTAAACTCACCCCCCACGGTTGCATCATACAACGTGTGCACCCTCGACATATGATCATCATCATTCTCCCCACTATGAACCGCGGTTTCTTGCACCAATTGATTAAACTTGAGAACCGAGACATTCATTGGAGTCCACTTACCCGTCAACATGTTCTTGGTACGCTCCGTGAAGCCTTTTTTCTTCGCTTCCGTATTGTACACATTTTGGATTTTGTACCAAAAAGTATCTCGCTTTTGATCACACCCGGTTTTTGGATCCTCGAAAACTTGAATGAAACATTCCGCCAAAAGCAACTCCTCATCTTGAGTCCACGCATTACGAATTCTTTTTTGTTTCTCAAGTGGCGGTTCTTTTTCTTTGTTTTTTTGCCTTCGACTTCAAACGGCCGCCGCGGCTAGGCTTTGACGTCGGGGTCGGAACCGGCTCGTCTTCATCTTCGGTATCTTCGACTTCAAGGTGGTGCGATTGTTGCTCGGAATGTGGTTGGGAAGTGGTGAATTGGTTTGGTAATTGTTGTGGTTGTTGTTGGTGCATTTGTTGCATTTTAAATTGTTGAAACATCAACAATTCTTCTTGGTTAGTAAATTGAGGTTGGTAATTTGGATTGGGATAGTAAGGCATTTGGTTGAATGGCGGTTGAGTGGAGGAGCCCAGATTCGAAGACGACCCCGGAATTTGGTTGGTTGGGTCGTTAAGCATACCGAAAATCCAATTTAGTAGGTTGGGGTTGGGATTGAGATTCATTTTTTTTTTGAGTGAAAAAAATAGAGAAGTAGAGAAATGTGAAGTAGAAGATGTATTGAAAGTGTGTGTGAAGTATGAAATAAAAAGGGGGTATTTATAGGATTTTTAAAGGGGTAAAATTGTGATTTTGAGGGTATTATTTTGAAAATCCGCTCCCCCTAACGGATAGTTTAAAAAAAAAAAAAAATTTAAGTTTGGCGTGGGCTGTTAGCCACGGCGCGAAGACCCTTGGCGCGAGCCATGGAGTCGTGCGCCGTTGGCCATTTTGGCGCCATGGCTTGGCACCAGCCGATGGCACCACGATTCCCTCCCCTCTTAATATCTAGCCATTCTGTCACACCTCTCGACTCTCAATCGGTTTTTAGCCATGTTCTATCGACTCTCGAGCCCTTTATCAAGGTAACCAAATTACCTCTTCTTCAATAGTTTGTACATTACTATATTATTATGTTTGATTGCTAATTACATAGCCAATGAATGTATACTGAGGTTATCTTCATGTTCTTAGGAGTTATTTAAATTGTTTCAGTTAGACTCATTGTGTTTGTTTAATGTTTATACTTGCGGTTATCATTACCATATAATCGATTTCGATAATGATTTTTCTATGATATCGAGGCCATGGGCGAAATAATGGTTTTATGATTCATACCATGCCTACAACCTACAACCCTAAAAATGATCTGCAACACAAGGATTTCGAAGGTTTATCTTTCTTCAATTTATATCTGTTTAGGGTTTCAGCTTTAGGGTGGGGGGGTTCTGCTAATACAATTTTATTCTTGTGTTGCAGATCTTTTTTTAGCTTTTTAAAGTTCATCAAGCTCGTTTAAAGTGTAACTTATGTGTTCTTGTGATACACATGACTAGGGATCACTTAAAATCCATTAATGGATTACAACTAAGTAGGATAATCAAGCAATAAGAAACAGATTATCAAAACTGAATTGTATTATCAATAAAAAATGATTAGCTAAACTACTAAATGGGAGGTAGGAGGTATATGAAGCAAAAGAGGATGAAGGAGGAGTTTGGGAGGGAAAAAGGGTTGTAGGTTTTATTGTGGACTTATGATGACTTTCCAATATGACCCATAATAATGAATTGTAATACATGTACTCATATACATACATTATTGTACATAGAATTCTGTTTGAAAAATATAGAGCAACATGTGAAATATACACCCAAATTTTGTTCCTGCACATTAATTTTTGTTTCTTGTTGTTCTTTTGTTTGTTGTTTTAGACTTTTACGAATCTATGCCAGATATGAAACTTGTAACAGATACATGTGATTGCTTTCATATTCTCGCAATGTGTTGCAGTATACACGCATAGAGGCTATTGACTCTTCCCAAATAAAATCTTAAGTTAGGTTGTACATAGAATCATAGTCACATGGAACGGGGATCGCTCCGGTACGGGATCGCGGTTCGCTATTTCTTAAAATCTGGTACGACAAGGGGTAGGCTCATTTCGGTTCGATTTGGTTCGATGTACCATATATTCCGGTTCGGTGTACCAAATACTTTGGTACGGCGTACACAATACTAATATTGTTTAGTTTCATATAATTTTACACATTTACAAGTCATAACTTATAATTAAACTTCAATGATATATAAATATTAATAAGCTTACAAACATAAAACATTTCAGTCGATTTAATACTTAATGATGAAGGAAAAACATAATTGAAGGGAAAACATAATTGAAGGAAAAAACATATTGCAAAGTTCAGAAGGAATCATATGATTCTATTCCTTATCAGTATGGTACTATGGTTTATATAGTAATGAAACACAAAAACCTTCAAAGTCCTTGGTTAATAGTCAGTACCATAGTCACAAAAACCTTCAAAGTCCTTGACTCAGTACACGTTTCACACACAAAAACACTTCAAAAAACAAAACTTCCCATTTCCCATCCAAACACAATAAACCTTTAAACCTCCCATTTACACACAATTGTATTACATAGCCATCAAACGTGTTTTTGAGGCCTATAAATCTCTGATTTGCTAATTGTTGGATCGCCGATTTTAATTGTTAGATCACCGATTCGGTGTGATTGGGAACGATGATTGGAACGACGATGGGAACGATTCGGTTCGCGATCCACGGCGATCCAGATTGCTACCGTACCGCGATTGGGAATACGCGTACCAGATCGAAAATCGCCAAGGGTTTGGCGATCCCTGTGACTATGTATAGATTCACCCATTTACCTGAAAATGGGTCGATTTCGATTATATTTTGTCCATGAGGTAAACTGCATAAAGTTTAAATATGTAGCCTAAATTTAAACTAGTTGACTGTCCAAAAGTGTATTCAGATGCGTACAACCTTATATACTCCCTGTTAATTATATTTTCCTAGTATAGGTTTTGTAATCATATTTAACACAATAAGTATTAATAGCATTCTAAAAAACATAAACGATCAGCCCACCTATATTAATATTATAACTTTAACCCATAACATACTACACCCACCCATTAGGTAATCTTTAATGTGACCTGAACTGCTCAATCTAATGTCTATGACCAAATCCTTTATGAGATAGAAAGTTGGCATGTGGGCTGATTATATGCTTTTTGACGTTGTTTATAAGTTTATTCAGATTTCTTTCATATCTGTCTAGATGTACGTGTTAAGTCCTGTATCGCTTTCATTCTGTAATGCTAATAAGTATTTTGGATGGAGTAATAAATGGAACTTTATGCTAGAGCTATAACGTATATGATCAATTATGTTTACAAGGATAATTTTGTATTTCGCTTTGGTAACTAACTGCTGAAGCGGCTAGCGTTTGCAGGGTATAAGCATAGAAGTCATTAGGATAATGGTCTTTAGATCAAGATAATACGACTAGCTCAAACATACCATGAACATATCATTATACTTCACATTTTGATATTCGATACGAAAGATGTAATACTCAAGCTAAATCGGTGAAACAAACAAACAAAATAGGATCAGTCACAGTGTGACTGGTTGTGTACAGTTGGATTTATGGTTAATGACTTGAAAAAAAAGCATTGGTTAGGTCAAAAAGATAACTGAGCTTGTTCCAGACTTTGAAGATCAAGGTGAGTTCAGTGTCAGTCTGTGCTCTTATTTAACTTCCTTATGTCACGTTTTATTCACTATTGTGTAATATTGTAGGTGTTGATCCAGAGACAGTTATAGTACCCTTAGCCACTCATTTACGACCCATGCTCCTCAATGCATGGAATGAGAGAAGAAAGGTTGCATTTATGGATAATACACAAAAAAACAAACGTGTTCTTGATAATTTGGAGAAGAAACTTGATGAGGTAAGAAGAGGTATAAGGGATTAAAATCAATCTGTGTTTTTGTGTCATAACTCATGAGGTCTCTTTAGGCAATATACCACTCTCTTCTGATGACTCAAACCTCTTGCTTGCGATCTTCACTGAATATGCAGTTATATGAGAAAGGTTTAGATTTGTTTGACGACAACCCATCAACCTCGGTAACCATAACACTTATTTTCTACTGATAATGTGTGTGTTCTCTACGGACTTAACAATTGCGTACTTTGATGGTACAGACTCTATTGCACCGCCATTTACTAAAAACTACAGCTGCTCCTATGGTAGACATGCTCTTATCAAATATGGTAACATATTCGAGCCTTTGCATCTTACTTTAATTACCTCATAGCCTACATGCTTAACCTAAAAGACTGGCATGATTATGGTCTCTCATCAGGATATGCTTATTATGTTGAAAAATGGTATTGATGTTCAAGACGTCAACGACGCAGAATCTGTTTCACTTACCTCTGGGGATCGAATTGCTCTGGTATGATATATGTTATATTGTTGTAATCTCTCAGCTATTGTGTCTATATATGTTTATTGTCAATCTTGTTTATAGATATTTTTGGTGTATTGTAATAGGCAAAGAAATTCGATGGGCCTCTATCTTTAAAAGCTAATGCAGTTGTTGAAGCTTTAGAAGGGAAGGTCAGTCTCTATTCAGAAACTCTGTTCATTACTTGTAAATAGTGGAATTTGTTCTACACATCCCGATAAAGCAATGTGTAGATATTCTTATACTTATGACAATTTGTAACCTACATATTACTTAATCAAATATATTCTATTTTATCCCTATGTCAAGGTAGTCAAAGGCCCTCGCTTGGGTCGACTAGTCCCTTAGGCCAGGCCCTAGCAGCTATCTCTCCTTATCATACTCAGGCCAGGCCACTTCACTCGGGCCCTCACCTATATTGACGAGGCCGTCGCCTTTCTCAGTGGCGTCCTTGCCTTTGTCTGCGTAACACTCTTACTGCGAGGCATGATGTGGTCTGATGTCACACTGGTTAAAGTTTTACTTGTATTTGAGACACAAAAGTGTACCTCATGTTATTTTACCGGGGTAATCCCCTTTACCTCCAAAAAAAAATTGTACCTCGTGTTAGATAGTCATTTGATGTAAGATTAGGGTTTTAGGTCCACTTTGAATATAAATTATGTTAGGCTGTTAGCCCATTTAGTCAAAAAGTTGGCTCAAAGGTATAATTTCAGCAAGTCTCAACATGAAAGTTCTAACTGTGGGTCTAAAATAGAAGAGAACGGATAGCCTGTCACTCACTATAAGGATTCACTTATCCAACTCAAGTATGCGGAAAAAAGTTTAAATTTACGTTCTCTCAAATGCAATCACAGAAAAGGACTTGAAACATAGTCCTTACCGTGATTATTTAAAGTGGTATTATCGGGTTGCAATCAATAAGGTTATGTAGGATAAAGAGTATTTTGATGAATTTGATTAAGACTTAGTGACTGATTATGATTCAGAGTCCTTTATTACTTATTAGGTGATCTTAAGGGCGCGTTTGAGGTGATGTTGTTAAGGGAGTTGTCTTGGTGTCGATTAGGATGGAGTTAGTGTACAGATCTATTAGAGTTTTTTGTTTTTTATTGGGTTTACCGGAGAACTACTTGAATGATATTGTACAGATCTATTAGAGTTTTTTGTTTTTGTAATTAAATATATAGGGTAAACTATTTTACTAATGGTAGCTATCGTTTGAATTTCAAAATATGTAGAAAAAACTAATCTTATATTGTTTCCGTGTATAGCAGGCTGCATTGCTTTGACGTAGTTTACTAGAAAAAGCTGCACTTAGAGAGCTGCAAAGATGTTAAGATTTATGGAATTTTGACTAGATAACTTTTTTATCAGATTATGTATGTTAGATATTTTACATTGAATAATTTGGTCAAAGTACAAATATTATATTTTCTTATTGTATCTAATTATTTCTATTATAGAATGGAAATATCAATTTATATATTAAACTTCTTGAAATAATTGTGTATTATAAACATTTAACTTGTGTTGCATGAAATAAAAAATGCTACAAATCATTGAAAAAAGAGTATTACACTACTATGATAAAACACTAGAAAGTGTTGCACTTGATACATTAAAGTGTTGTATGCTTACCGGTTTTAAATGAAAAAGTGTTATTGAATATAAGAGTGTCATACATATGTGTATAAGTGTTGCACTTGAGTGTAAAAAGTGTTGCCTTTTATTTTAAAAGTGTTGCACATTGAAGTATCACAATTGCTTAACATGAGCAACACTTTCGAAAAGTGTTGCATAATCTAATATAAGTGTTGCATATACCTAAGGCAACGTTACATAACGTAGCACTTGGCAAAGTGTCACATTATGCGTAATGCAACATTTTTAAGGCATGATACAAACAACACTTTATTGGTGTTGCCTTAACTTCATTTTATTGTAGTATATAGATAAGGGGTGTTTGGTTTTTGGTTTTCAAAATACAATTTTTTTTAAAGGAATCACGTCCAGCGAGAATCAAACCCGCGACCTCTAAGATAGAGGTCAAGCGGGTTGCCATCTTAGCCAGGCAACCTATTCATCCTCGGAAGAAGAATAGCCGCGCTCTTTAGCCGACTGATCCCGTTGATCAAACTAGGAGGGAACGTGTCACATTAGAGGTGAATTCCGAGGTGTGCCTCTAATCACTACAGATAGCTGTCCTCTTTTAAGTAGACTCAGCAAGAATAATCACGCAAAAAAATAATGCGAGCTTTCTTTCTTTCATAGCTAATCCCATTCTCCTTTTACTTCTTATAACATTATCGATTTGCTAGTTTTTGCATAGCTCTTATTTGCGCTTATTCTAAGCTATCATTCAATCAAAAAATATATTTCTGTTATAAAACTATATTATTTTAGGCTTAATCACATTTAGGATATATAGTTTCGAGTTTAGCCTTTTTTTTAAAGCTAAAAGTAGTTTAGGCTTAATAACGTGACCATATGTACCGGTTTTTTGCTACACTTAAATAATGTGTGACAAAACTTGAGTCCATGATTTAGACACATAAACAAATACTTCATGTACCATATATGACATTAGATTTAGACACACAAACACTATGTGACTAATATGAACTTAACGTAACTGGGGGGGATTTTTTTTTTTTTTTTCAACATTTTGCTCTAAATAATAGCCACATGAATACTTCACGATGTGACTGTTATGAATATATTGGTTACATATAATTCACCTAAATATGGTCATAAACATAATTTAGTCACACATTTGTGATGATGTTATGGCTATGAAAAGCACATATAGACACATGATCATGCTAGAAGTAAAATGTGACTAAACACATTAGCTTTTGCAAGCTAAAACACACTAAACTTTAAACACACATATTTAGTTACTGACCAAGCACTAGATTTTGGCTACACTAAAAACTGTGACAAAAGTTTAGAGTGATATAGATGTCATTGTCACAATGTCCAAGTTGTGTAAATTTGTCCACTATTTATTATTGTCTACTCTGACTAATGCTTCAACCATACTTTTCATTAGTCATATTCAAATTCAATGTGGCTAAAAATTAGAAAAAGAGAGCAGTCACCCTTAAATCAATGTGTGACAAAACATGACCTGTTATTACTTCATGTGACCATATATGACATTTGGTCATAATGTTCAAGTGTGTGACATATATTTGTCACTATTTATATGTATATCATGACTAATGCTTCAAGCTTACTTGTATTTGTCATGCGTCTAATTATATTGCGTAAATAATCAGAAAAAATTACACTTACCCTTACCACATAAATGTTTCGAATGGTGTGCAAATACATTTCTAATGGTCACATGATCAAAATTTTCATGTGTGGATAATTAGTAAATGTTGTCTATTTTGGTACCTTTAGCCACATAAATATGTGAATATGTGGTCGTTCCATTTTGCCCATGTGTGACCAAATCCCAGATTTGTACTAGTGTTAGCTACTTCTCGTCTTCTTTAACAGCATCCAATTCATGCATCCACAAATCCAAATAAAACTAATGAATCATTCACTAATATAAAGTTATAAACTAAATCCACATCATAACAAAGTTTCTAGCATAACAAATCCACTATTAAATTGATATAGATAGAACAGTTGCCTGTAATTGTCCTCTTTATATGTTCTGGAATGGTAGGAGACCTTTGATTTGTGGTGTTTTTGATGACGATGGGACGGAACCGAACCCTAACCCACCGCTTGCAAACCACTTTATCAGAAAATGAGGGTGGGCTGCGTGTGTGTTTATTGTGATCTAGGAGAGAAAATTAATAGAAAAGAGGTGATCCAAGAGACACGTATTACCCTACGTACGTGTTGAGAGAGAGATAATTATAAAAGAAACGGAGCAAATTAAGCCTCAGTCATTAATGAAGATCGGGGCGAACCGAAAAATAAATAAATGAAACGGATACAAAGTCGGTTCAAATCAAGTGGGATTAAAAACATAGGATGAGAGTAAAAGCGGGACGGATTTTTTTGTAATAAATCAATACTAACCGGCGATCCCGATTAATCTAGGTTTTATAACAAAAAGAACCATTGAAGAAAACTAAACATATATGTTCAGTTATTGAAAAATGATGTTGATGGTATTAAAAGTGGGGAAGGTTCTAGTAATGATGGTAATAGATAGTTTCAATTTGGAAGAATCACTAAGTTAGAATTTCTTAAGTTTTATGACACTCATGTTAAGAGTTGGTTGTATAGGAGTCAACAGTTTTTTTAGTTAGAGCGTGTGGATGACATTGATAAGGTGAAATTAGCTTCTATTCATTTTTATGATAGCACATTAGTGTGGCATTAGCAATTTGAGAAGCTTCATGGTGATTGAGTAGGATGGGATGCCGGGACGGAGCTAAGCGTGGCTTTGGGTATGCCATGGCCCATCTAAAACATTTAGGGTCCGTTTGTTTGGTGTATTTTGAGATCAGTTTAAGACTCATGGTAAAAAAAGGTTGTTTGGTATGTATTGATGGGTCCTATTATTGGGAGTGAAGGATGGAAATTCTCCATGCATAAATCTCGAGTGGCATGTCAGGTTTAACACACATCTGCTCTTATTTTAATTGAATGTTAAAACAAAACAAAAAAGGAGGAAGGGGAAGAAGTGAAAAGGAAGAAGGTTAGGGCAAGAAAGAAACGAGGACCAACGTCTTTGGACCCTTTCAGACGAGCACCTCAAGTATGACTTCAACAGTTTACAACTTTTAAAGCCATACTGGGGGGGACATGTCCGTGTATATGCCGGACGGGCTAGTAGTCCGAATGGGCTACATAAAACCCAAGCGGTCTAACTCAAGCCCGATCGAATAAATTCTAGACCAAGCAAGCTACTTAAATCCGAACGGGCCACAAGAGTCCGAACGGACCTCACATCCGAACGGGTCATCCGGGATCCGGACGGGCGTACTACATCAACCCGAAAGAAGACAAAATGTTAGACTCGATAAAGAATGACACCTCTTCAAACTATTGGATAATAGCAAGCACTTACGCAACATCGCTATTCCAGGAATTAAGGAGCGATGTCCCCAAGGTATACCGACACCCAAGGCAAGGGCTAGGTATAGGTCGTCTCCTTCATTCCCAAGGTGTCAAGAACAGTACTTCCAAACAGTACTTCAAGTAGTATAAATACCCAAGCATTTATTACTTGACGGTTAACATTTTTACGACACACACATACATTTATTACTATAGCCTCTTCGGCTAACATTCACATACTTACTCTCACGCCCGAGCTTGGTCCTGGGTCAACACCCGGGGCGAGTTAACGGGTGTTCTTTCTTACTTTCAGGTAATTTAAGGGGATACTTCACCAAGAAGGTAGGGAACGCACCCCTAACTCAAGGTACGGTATTTTACCTAAACAGCATCAAAATTTCTGTCTTTGTTTTTCTTTTATAAAGTTTAAGTCTTCTTTTATTAGTTTGAAACTTATTATATAAGACAGATGGTATTATTTGGCACAGGTAACTCTAGGCCTGGAGGGACAGATTGGCTTTTTGTGGCTAAATGGCTTTGGTCCACTTAGACTGGAACCATGCTTTGTTGTCCTTGGTGTACCACTTGTCTACCATAGACCTCACTTTTGTTTGTGTTGTAAAAGTTATATTATTCCATAACTACAAGGAAATTTCGAATCATGTCATTAACTCGAACATGTAAATCATATACCTACTTTCTTTCGTCACAAAATAATTATTACTGTACAATATACACAAAATTTTCTCACATGTTTGATCATCCTTTAAAGTCTTTGAAGAATGACTTGATTAGATACCTCTCTCACACTAATTAAGTAATTATTAATTAAATTATAAAAAGTACTAGAAAAGTTATTTGTCAGTTCTTTTGCATTGCAAAAATGACTTGACAAGAGACTTTTTTATAATATATAATAAATGTATACAATGAAACTTCAACGCAAAAATATGTAGCCCCGCGGCAACGCGCGGGCTATCATGCTTGTTGTAATATAATCAATACTGTTATTTTTTTAGTGACACAATTACCTTTAATTATAACAATAACTCTATCAAAATGAAAGTAGTATAATAAACTCGATCAAAATTTTCTCACAGGTTTGATCATCCTTTAAAGTATTTGAAGAATGACTTGATTAGACACCTCTCTCACACTAATTAAGTAATTATTAATTAAATTATAAAAAGTACTAGCTTTTGCATTGCAAAAATGACTTGACAAGAGACTTTTTTATAATATATAAAAAAAAAAGTGTTTGAACGATAGCACCCATTGTAGATGCTTTAAAAATATGTAACAATATAGTGAGATATTTTTAAAAGGGAAATAATATCTTGGGGAAGATGTCTATTTCTTCAAAAAAGTTGGATTGTTTGAAATCCAATAGAAACAAACATGCACTAGAATGTATTTTTATGAATGAAAAATATCAAACTTGGAGGAAAATATCTATTTTGGTGGCTATCTTTGTTGCTTTACTAGTCTTATTATCGTGCTTTCTAATTT
>BQNB010016072.1:8622-72180 GCA_026074375.1 Tanacetum coccineum
AATTCAGAAATGATCACATGGAAAAGATTATGGGATATGGTGATTATCAGATTGGAAATGTTACGATCTCAAGGGTTTACTATGTGGAAGGACTTGGACATAACTTATTCTTTGTTGGACAATTCTGTGATTCAAACCTTAAAGTTGCGTTTCGTCAACACACCTGCTTCATATATAATCTAGAAAGTGTTGACCTATTGACTAGATCTCGAGGAAACAATCTGTATACTCTGTCTCTTGGATATATGATGGCGTCCTCTCCGATATGTCTCTTGTCAAAGGCCTCAAAGACTAAGTCCTGGCTATGGAACTGACATTTGTCTCATCTGAACTTTGGTACTATTAACCATTAAGCTAGACATGGTCTTGTTCGAGGTCTCCCTAAGCTTAAATTCGAAAAGGACCATCTGTGTTCTGCTTGTGCTATGGGTAAAAGCAAGAAGAAACCCCACATACCTAAATCCGAAGACACCAATCAAGAAAAACTTTATCTGTTGCACATGGATCTTTGTGGACAAATGCGTGTCACAAGCGTTAATGGAAAAAAGTACATCCTCGTCATTGTTAATGATTACTCATGATTTACATGGATTAAGTGCTTACAGTCAAAAGATGAAGTTCCATATTTCATAATTAAGTTTCTCAAGATGATCCAAGAGCGGCTTAAAGCACCTGTCCGACATCAAAACAGATAATGGAACTGAATTTGTTAATCAAACTTTGCGTGAATATTATGAGAAGGTTGGCATCTCTCATGAAACATCTGTTGCTCGCTCTCCACAGCAAAATGGTGTCGTTGAAAGACGTAATCGTACGCTAATTGAAGCTGCCCGCACAATGTTGATTTACGCAAAAGCTCCGTTATTCCTATGGGCAGAAGCAGTTGCTACAGCATGTTACACCCAAAATCGTTCCATCATACGTCTTCGACACGGCAAAACACCATATGAGCTGTTACATGACAAACCTCCCGACTTATCATTCTTCCATGTATTTGGTGCACTTTGCTATCCAACAAATGATAGTGAGAACTTGGGTAAATTACAACCGAAAGCTGATATTGGTATTTTCATTGGTTATGCACCCACAAAGAAAGCATTTCGAATTTACAACCGTCGTACCAGACGAATCACTGAGACAATTCATGTAGACTTTGATGAGCTGACTGCGATGGCTTCTGAACACAGCAGTTCAGGACCCGCGCTTCATGAAATGACTCCTGCAACAATCAGTTCAGGACTCGTGCCAAACCCTCCTCCTTCAACACCGTTTGTACCACCTTCAAGAACTGATTGGGATATTTTGTTTCAACCAATGTTTGATGAATTACTCACTCCTCCATCAAGTGTTGATCTCCCAGCCCCTGAAGACATTGCTCCAATTGATGAAGTAGTTGCTCCAGTTCCCGCTGTATCAACCGGTTCACATTCCTCAACAACAGTTGACCAAGATGCACCATCACCTAGTAATTCTCAAACAACACCCGAAACTCAACCTCCCGTCATTCCTAACGATGTTGAAGAAGACAATCATGATATTGAAATTGCACATATGGGTAATGATCCGTACTTTGGTATCCCAATACCAGAAATCCCTTCTGATCAATCTTCATCGTCGGATTCTATTCATACAATTGTGCATCCCGATCACCAAATTTCTGAACACAATAGCAAATGGACTAAGGATCACCCACTTGAAAATATAATCGGTGAACTCGATAGACCAGTTTCCACAAGGCTGCAATTACATGAGCAAGCTCTTTTCTGTTACTACGATGCTTTCCTCACTGCTGTTGAACCCAAGACGTATAAAGATGCTTTGACTCAATCCTGCTGGATCGAAGCAATGCAAGAAGAGCTCAATGAGTTCGAACGTCTTGAAGTATGGGAGCTCGTACCCCGACCAGATAAAGTTATGGTTATTACTTTGAAGTGGATCTACAAAGTAAAGCTAGATGAACTAGGAGGTATTCTAAAGAACAAGGCTCGATTAGTGGCTCGTGGTTACCGTCAAGAAGAGGGAATTGATTTTGAAGAGTCTTTTGCTCCGGTTGCAAGATTAGAGGCTATAAGGATTTTTCTCGCATTTGCCGCTCACAAGAACATGGTCGTCTACCAAATGGATGTCAAGACTGCGTTTCTGAATGGTAATTTACGGGAAGAGGTTTATGTTAGCCAGCCAGACGGATTTGTGGATCCAGATAACCCCAATCACGTGTACAAGCTAAAGAAAGCTCTTTATGGGTTGAAACAAGCTCCACGCGCGTGGTATGACATGTTGTCTTCATTCCTGATATCCCAAGACTTCTCCAAAGGCTCAGTGGATCCTACTTTGTTCATCCGTAAGGAAGGCAAGGAATTACTTCTGGTACAAGTATATGTCGATGACATTATCTTTGCTGCATCTACACCTGAACTTTGTGACCTATTTGTTGGGTTTCTTAATTTGATGAGACAAAATAAATATAAGAATGAAACAAAAGGACTAAAAATGTCATTAATGAATTCTACAAGCTGGTGGAGAATATGTAGATTCTGGAAGATCTCCTTAAGAAGATAAAGATAACAGAAGATATTCTTAAATGTTTAAAATATATTATTCGTTCTTATCTTCCTTTGCAAGCCTTGAAATCTCTCTATATAAAGAGATTCACATGCATGTTATTTAGTGTGCACAGAAAATGTAGTCGACTAAAGGGGTGTGTGTTTAGGCGTATGGTTTATTGTAAACGCCTAGAATGAGTGTTGTATCTCCAAGATCAATGTTTCATTGATCTTATTACTGGTTAGAGTAACCGTTCTAGAATTGATCATCTAGAATTGGGGCGAATAGTGAATATTATGAATGAAAAACCTTGTTGGAATAACTTTTTTCATTTTGCTATTTCCGCTATGAATTCTTTCATGTTCATTGTTATTTTTTCTAGTTTAAGTTTCTACTATCTTGAATTCATTATTCTTATTATGCGTCATGGAGGGTAATTTGAGACATTGGAAGGCTGGATTAGTAGTATAGGATATGGTTTATAGTTGTAAAGATTCAAGTTGCTTATCTTCACAAGACCCCTATTGGATTATGCCAAAAAGGGGAAGAAGATTACAGAGATAGGATTTGCAGCTTATTATGTGTGGTGATATGAGAATGGTACAAAGGGAAATCTATTTAAGGGGAAGTTTTGTTTCATTCAGGGAGATGATTACATCTCAACTTCAGGGGAAGCTTTGGCTTTATGATGAAGTTCGTACGCGACTTTGTTTGTTTTGTCATCATTAAATAGGGAAAGATTGTTGGGTTTCTTGATTTGATGAGACAAAATAAATATAAGAATGAAACAAAAGGACTAAAAATGTCAATAATGAATTCTACAAGCTGGTGGAGAATATGTAGATTCTGGAAGATCTCCTTAAGAAGATAAAGATAACAGAAGATATTCTTAAATGTTTAAAATATATTATTCGTTCTTATCTTCCTTTGTAAGCCTTGAAATCTCTTTATATAAAGAGATTCACATGCATGTTATTTAGTGTACACGGAAAATGTAGTCGACTAAAGGGGTGTGTGTCTAGGCATATGGTTTATTCTAAACGCCTAGAATGAGTGTTGTAGCCCCAAGATCAATGTTTCATTGATCCTATTACTAGTTAGAGTAACCGTTCTAGAATTGATCATCTAGAATTGGGACGAATAGTGAATATTATGAATGAAAAACCTTGTTGGAATAACTTTTGTCACACCCCGTAAATTCCCGGTTAGTATTCCGACTCACTCCGGTCATCTACTTTAAATTTTATTCGTTACGTTTAAATCTGGCAATTTACCGAGGAACTAAACTGCGTAAAAACTGAGAAACGTCACCGGACGCGTTCCGGCATCGGTTATATATTATTTTAGGCATTATATGAGTTATATTAGTTTTCCTGAGTGTTCCGTGATTTTTAATCACTTCCGTTATAAATTTTAGGGTTTTATCCTTTAAATTGCGTTTTTCGCGTTTTTGACCAAACGGAACCCCGGAAACTCAAAATCTTTTCGTGTAAACTCAAGTTATCGTAATTCTAGTGTCACACTACTAAAAATTTTGTTCACCTTATTTCCCTAGCCAAGATGTGGCGCCTAAACAACAACAACAAGTATACTTGGACTCTAAATTAAAGAAATGGCATCTTATTTTGAAAGCCTCACCCATGTGTGCATGGAAGATGAGAAAGTGACTTATGAATGGGTCATTCTCATGCACACATCACTAGTATGGAAACCATGTGTTTACTTACACAATGCTTACACCATTCTTACACAATTGACAAGCAAACTTTGAACCATATCTATACCACTTGAACCTTGGCTAGAAAAATTGAACCATATGGTCCTTGTGAGCCCTCTTTGGCCGAACCACCCAACACACACACTCTTGGTGTGTGTTGGTCACTTATGCACCATTTGAACCATAAAACCCTAGCTCACTCCTATAAATAAGATCACATTCCACACTTAGGGTTTCTTATAACAATTTCAAGCCTCACAAGAAAATTTCTCTCTTCCTCCCTCTTTGCCTAGCTCACGGCACCACCACCCCAACATAAACCATCCATATCTTTTGATTTTCTTCAAGATCCAAGTAGTCTAAACTCATTTCTAAGGTTACCTAAGGTAGATCCAAGTACTTGTTGGTTGTTTTTCAAGAGTTTTCAAGAATCATAAAACTAGGGTTTCAAGTTTATAAGTGGGTTTTGCAAGATCTTGAGTTTTCATCTTTTGCTTACTTTCTTGTGAGTATTTCTTGACCCATCTTGTATTATTTTGATGTTGTTATGATTCTTGTATTAGATCTATTGTTATTATTAAAGATCCATGTGTTTGTGATAATTTTTACAAAAGAAATAAATAATATTTGTCAACTTTTATAAAATGAAAGTAGATATTGTTACCACTTTATGTATATAATTCATATTATGTTTTTGGCGAGATTGAGAGTTGATGAGAGTTGCAACAATAGATATTAGGGTGGTTTAAGGTTAGTTTTGTGGTGGATTGGTTGTAAATGAAGATTGAACTAGGTTAGGCACTAAAATGCGAATTGGGTGGATTTTTGGTCGTATTTCGGCAAACCATACTTGCTGTCCCGATTTTGTTTTGAGGATTTGAGCGACTTAAAAATGTTTTCATTAGGCGTAAAAGTAGTTTTCGAAGAGCTCGTTTCGAATAGATAAATTTTCATATATCACACTTTAAAATCGGCCATTAAAAAAGTCCCAAGTTATGACCAAATGACACTGGAAACATTTTTGTTCGGCGAAATGGGAAAATGCAAGACCAGATCAGCAGCTAAAACTAAAACGGGCGATTCGGGGCCCTTCGGGTCCGAATCGGCCAAAGTATAAAACACGAAAGTTGTCCGGAATGAGATTTTACTATAACGTTGGCAACCGCTTAGCCTAAAAGTCAATAACGAGAGACATTTTTACCACAAATCGGAAAAATAGACTTTTAAGAAAATACTCTAAATAATGTTGCTGATTTGATTTATAAAAGGGGGTTTCGGGCACTTTCGGACGATTTTGGATGTTTTAAATGCGAGCGAAACATATAGAAATGCTAGGTAATTAGTTAGAACAACTAGAAACGTCATGAAAGGTTATTTGGGATGCCGAACTTAATAAAAAGTAGGATTATTAAGAATAGTACGAAACGGACATTTTAGGCGATTTAAACATAAGGAGTAGGCGGTTTAGAATTGTTTAAGCGATTTGTAAAATATGGAAACTTAAGAAAATAGGGGACGCTATTAACGTTTTGAAACTAAAAAGTTTCCTAAAAAGGAAAGTTTCTAAAAATAGTAATTTTTCACAAGTGTCGAGATTTAACTAAGACGTAGAAAAATTCAAAGTCTTTTATTATTAAAACACAAACACACTTGGATGCTTTAAATGATAAACATGGATGTTTTACTTGTTTCTTTGATAAATGCTAATCATACCATACTTACTCCTAGGTCGCCGGCTAACCTCCTTATTTTCATCATCCTGTTTTATTTATTTCTACCCCTTGCTAAGGTGAATTCATAGCCCCCCATTTTTTACTGATTTACAAACAAGCTTTAAAATTCTATTTGGTGTGAGAAACATTTTTTTGCTTTTAAAATTTGTACACAATGCTTTAAACGTGAGTTTTTACTTTTTATGTGTTGCCTAATAGCTTACAAAAAACCTACTACTGCCCACAACTTATCAGAACTGTTAGTTTTCTCAGCCGGAAAGACCGGTTGAGGGAAGTGCGAGTGAATAGATCAGATCTATTGGGACTAATTATCCCTATTCGGGTAAGCATGCACTTACTTGTTTCTTCTATTTCTGTTGTCTATGAACAAACGATATAAGGTCCATGTTCGATTATACTTTAAATATGTTGGTCTTTGTTTGGGGGACACCGACTTAGGGCAGGAATACTTTGCAACATTCATAATGAAACATGCCCCGTAGACTTAATTAGCTACGTGTCATGAGCTTAGTGCAACAATAAATACTTTTTAGTGAGTGTTGTATTCTGTTATAGTAGTCACATAATGTTTTGAAATCTTTGGTCCACTCATGACAAACTATATTCCTATGGAATTTACCAACATTAATGTTGAACCTTTTAAAAAAAAAACATGTTTTCTCAGGTGCTTACTTGGATTGATTCTTGATGCATGTTTGGAGTCAATTTGCACATGTGACTTTGCCAATTTCAAGACTTATCTATTATTTACTCGTTGTTTTTATCAAAACTTTGTTATGCTTCCGCTACTTTTAACTTAATCATTATGGGTTGTAAAACTTAAAACTATTTTATTTTATGCAACGAGTAAACTTATTCAAACGTCCATGATTATTTGCCGCTCACATGAACATGGTCGTCTACCAAATGGATGTCAAGACTGCGTTTCTGAATGGTAATTTGCGGGAAGAGGTTTATGTTAGCCAGCCGGACGGTTTTGTGGATCCAGATAACCCCAATCACGTGTACAAGCTAAAGAAAGCTCTTTATGGGTTGAAACAAGCTCCACGCGCGTGGTATGACATGTTGTCTTCGTTCCTGATATCCCAAGACTTCTCCAAAGGCTCAGTGGATCCTACTCTGTTCATCCGTAAGGAAGGCAAGGAATTACTTCTGGTACAAGTATATGTCGATGATATTATCTTTGCTGCATCTACACCTGAACTTTGTGACCTATTTGCTAAAATCATGTGTTCAAAATTTAAGATGTCAATGATGGGAAAAATCTCATTTTTCTTAGGACTACAGATTTTTCAAAATCCCAGAGGCATCTTTATTAACCAGTCAAAATATGCCCTTGAATCTTTAAAGAAATACGGTTTTGATTCTTGTGACCCAGTGGATACTCCCATGGTGGAGAAATCCAAACTGGATGAGGATAAAGAAGGGAAAGCTGTTGATCCATCACACTATCGTGGTATGATTGGCACCCTCCTTTATCTCACAGCCAGTAGACCTGACCTACAATTTGCTATATGCATGTGTGCCCGGTATCAGGCTCGGCCTACCGAAAAGCACTTACATGCGGTCAAAAGGATCTTTCGGTATCTAAGAGGAACCGTCAATCGGGGTCTATGGTATCCGAAGGATTCTTCAATTGCACTAACAACATTTGCAGATGCGGATCATGCTGGTTGTCAAGATACACGCCGTAGCACATCTGGTAGTATGCAGTTTCTGGGAGATAGACTTGTTAGCTGGTCATCAAAAAGGTAGAAAAGCGATGCGATATCCAGTACGGAAGCTGAATATATTGCTATGTCGGGATGTTGTGCTCAAATTCTTTGGATGAGATCACAGCTTACCGACTATGGCCTTGGATTCAATAAAATTTCAATGTACTGTGATAACAAAAGCGCTATTGCCTTATGCTGCAACAACGTTCAACATTCCAGATCAAAGCATATAGACATCAGATTTCACTTTATCAAGGAGCATGTTGAGAATGGTGTGATCGAACTTTACTTTGTCAACACGGAGTATCAACTAGCGGACATCTTCACTAAACCCCTATGCAGAGAAAGAATTGAATTTCTTATCAACAAGCTGGGAATGCGGAGTTTTACGCCGGAGACTCTGAAACAATTGGCAGATGAAGTTGATGAATAGTGGTGGTACCTATTCAAATATCATGTATCATATGTATATATATTAAAACCATAAAAACCAAAAAGATTTTTCATTTTTTCAAATTTTTTATAAAAACAAAATACAAAAATATAAAATTCATAAAACCAAAGAAAATTTTTAAAATGAGAAAAATATAAAAAGAGGTAATAATGGCATGTCTTCTGAAAATCGATAACATTTACGGTCTTAGAAATGTCATTCAATAATGATACGAGGCTGTAAATGAAGTTCGAGCAGAAGTTCCAATTGTTTTCAAAACATGCCAAATGGCTTGCTATTATTTCAGATAGCAACCCGGTCTTCATCTTAAAGGCAAGTATTTCAAAAAGAAAACTTGACCTCATAACGGGAATTTATTCTCGGGCATGGTCTACTTTATGACCATGCAAAGGCTTGTGATTACTTTGCATCACAACCCGTGCTTCCTATATTTCCATAAGTGTACGTGTCAGTGCGCTTATGTGATAAAATAAGAGAAATCTTGTTTTATGGTGCTTGATTTTTTCAAATAATACATCATTGTTTCATCAGAAAATGTTTTTTCTAAGACATTTGACTTCTCAAACAACGACTACAGCTCTTTAAATAGAAAACGGGTCACTGTTTGAGGGGGAGTAAATGTCAAATTATCTTCTTCAGAAAGTTGTTTGATAAAAGGAATAAAGGTGTTTAAACAATAACGGAACACTAATTTTTTTAAGGAAAGTTAATTCAATTTAGCGTATGTGTGCCTTATATGTTATTTGTTTATGCCTTGAGTGAGAATATGTGCAAGTTTAAGTTGTTAGGTATATTAGTTAAATCTATAGGGACTATATGTGCCAAAGTGTTAACTTTTATATGCTTAAACAAACTTATATTTAAAAGAGGAAAAAAGATCAAAGTTTAGGGGGTGAAAAAGTTAAAAACGAATTTTATTCTTATTACCCTACCACCCTCTGCCCCGTTTCACACACACACACAACACACACTCCATTTTTTTTTCAAAACCCTCCTCGATCGCCACCACCTTCATCTCGTAATCCAGATATTTTCGTGCTTAAGGTATAATTACATAATTGTTCTTCACACCCCAATGATCATAAATCTCAAAGGAATTTAGTTTTTGCAAAGATTATTTTCGAAAAACCCTAAAAATTCAAGTTAGGGTTCTTCAAATTAAATCTGACTAAAAACTTAAATTGATAGAGGGGTTTTGTTCATAATTGGGTGTTAATGACACGTTTGTAATAGTTTTTAATATGGATATCATATGCGTTTGTTTTGATTGATTCTTTATGACGAAAACGTGGTTTTTGTGCTTTAGTTGAAAAGAGTTATTGGGTTAGTGTGGGATAAGTGATAAGTATATAATCGAATGTGTGTATGATGTGACTTAAATAAATGAGGTGTTTGATTCTTGGATATATATGATTTATTGAAAAATATTGCTCGTTTGAACAAAGTGTGCTACACATTTGCTTAAAATGTTGATACAATGATCCTGTTATCTATTGGTTGGCTAAATGAGTGTATATAGAAAGGGAAAGACACATGTAATACTCGAATCCAAACTTAAAATGATAGACCCTTCTGAATTCGCAGCCCTACGTGGTCTCCGAATTTGCAGAAAGTAGTAAGACACGAATTAGCAGGGAGCCTTTAGTCTCCGAATTGGTAGGTAGGAGTAAGGCACGAATTTGCAGGGAGCCTTTGGTCTCCGAACTGGCAGTCAGTAGTCATACACGAATTCGCAGGAAGTCTCTTGTGTCCGAACTCGCAATCATCCTTTAGCGTCCGAATTTGCAATACCCTTTAGGACACGAATTCGCAGACCCCTGTAGTATCCGAATTCGCAATCATCCTTTAGCGTCCGAATTTGCAATACCCTTTAAAGACACAAATTCGCAAACCCATGTAGTATCCGAATTCGTAGTTACCTTTACCATACGAATTAGCAAATACCATTTAGAGTTTGAATTCGCAGTCTTTCTACCAGATTCAATCATACTTAATGGATTCAAAAAGGCTAAATATCATAAACACTTAGATTCTAACCAAAAGGTGTCTTAAAACTGGAGTTAGGTAGCAAATTTAAAATTGATTATCTTTGAAATCTAATCAAGTTAAAATTAGACTACTTAAAACTCAACCAATTTAAGTTCACTCTTTCGATGGTTATATTTCTATTTGTGTTACATGCATTAAGTGCCAATTCAGGGTCTCTAGATATAATGTATGTATAAACACTGTGTCGAATCTTTCTTAGCAGAATCATGAGTATCACTAAAGAACAATAACAAGCTTTGGACGATGCTCTTGTTCCAAGAGAACAACATCTTACGATTGGCAGTTGCAACTACAGATTGAGCACCACATTCAAGCCCAAGGAACCCACATTTCAAGTCGCTCTGGATCTTCTCTCTCTCACTCCTTTTTATCCAGCTTTCTAAATCACTGCAAGTGTCCCTGCCGTCTACATGCAGGAATTCTGGGCTACAGTTACCTATCAAAAGCATCATATCAGATTCAAGATGAACAAGAAAAGCTATTCCTTTGATCTGGATACTTTCCGTAACATGCTTCAGATGTGTCCAAAACTTCTTGGACAGAAGTTTATAGATCCTCCATTTGAAGAGGATATACTTACTTTCATGAGAGAACTTGGCTACCCTGGCAACATCAAATTACTCTCTGATGTCAAAGTTGATACCTTACCTCAACCTTGGAGAACATTTGGAACCATCATCAACAAGTGTCTCAGTGGAAAAGTAACAGGAATTGACACACTTCGTCTTTCTAGGGCTCAGATACTTTGAGGATTGTATCATCAACAGAAAGTTGACCATGTCTACCTTCTATGGGAAGACCTAGTTTTCCAGATTGAAAACAAGGAGTCAAGGAAGAACAAATATATGTTTTACCCAAGATTCACCAAAGTTATCATCAATCACTTCATGTCACAAGATCAATCCATTTCAAGAAGAAACAAGGTAGACTGGCACATGGCTAATGATGATCCTATTCTAACAACTATGAGATTCATCCCTCAGCATGAAGTTGTTCAACGATACGGTGCCATTCTTCCAGACTATCTAACCAATCCAGCAATGAAAGCGTCAGAAGCTTACAAGACTTATCATGACCTCGCTACTGGAAAGGTGCAACCCAAACCAAAATACGTACGTCGATCTTCCAGGTTAAAGACTGAACAAGAACCCAAACCTTCTCCTGGTAAAAGAGTCAAAGCAACGGCTAAGGTAGCAAAGTCTAGAAAGAAGAATCAACCAACTCTTGGATTGGAAGCTCTCTCTGACATAGCATTGACTGAGGCTGAACAATTGAAGCTGGTCACCAAACAAAGCTTAATTCAAACCCACACAATTGGTGAGATAGTAACTCACTGGTTCACTCTTATCGTGCTATCTGCTTTGAGACGTTCTGATAATGAGAACATGCCGAGTTTGATGAATCTAATACACATGTGTTAGAAAGATTCTATACTTCAGCTAGAAATCCTATCAAGGAGATTCTTTTTAAATTGAATCTACCTGATCACAGGTCGATCCTCACGGATTCGAAGGTTACTCCAACCAAACACGGACGAATGACAAAGCCATATTCGTACCCCCGCTTTATTGCTAACTGTTTTATTGCAGGAAACTTAAAGATGGTGGTGAAGGTACCTGTTTCCCGCTGACTCACAAGATCCATAGCCACATGCTCATACCCGACCGACAAACATAAAGACATCATGAAAGCTCAAGTACATCTTTCAAGACTTCCGCTACTCTGATACCGTGCGTCTTTCTTGAAGTGACGAAGTATCAAAGTCAAAGAATTTCAAAGAAGTTTCCATCACTCTGATACCGAACGTCTTTCTCGAAGTGACGAAGTGGTTAAATTAAAGAATTTTCAAGAAAGAAGTCAACATTAAAGCTTTTCAAGTCAACAAATCAAGAAAGGTATGAGCATGTCGGTCCAGAAGTCACAAGTTACACAAGATGGCAAGATTCATTAAGATAGCGACGAGATTACGCTTGGTTGATGATCTCAAGATGCTCAAGATCACATTCTATCATACAAATCAAGATAAAGGAACTAGCTCTATCCTAAAGTCAATGATCACTACAACATATTCACAAGGGAAAATCAAGAAATGAACATTTACGAGCTGAAGACTAAAGATATATCATAGTATGCTAGGTTTAAAATTTTGTAAAATGGAGTGACCTTCCTCTAGGGAAGATTGTTGGAAACAAGAAAAGTATAGTCACTTCCTAGTTGTAATAGATCTTAGCCCGTAGTTTATCATATGATTAAGCTAGTATGCTAATATGGCCCAAGTCCCGTGGAAGCTTTATTAAAGCCCATGGCCCTGACCTATGTTGTAGTATATAAATACATACCTCTCCCAAGTCTTGGAGAGGGTGTTGGTTGGTGTTTTCACTTCTTTATTTCACACACTTAATAATATTAATCATCTTCTCTCATCCAAGAAACTTTCTAACCCGCACTTTCTCTCTAGTATCTTGCATAATATCACAGATTACTAAGTATTCCTTCACCACCAAAGTTAAGGAGTTCCAAAAGAACTTCCTAAAGTCAGCATGGTTAATACGAGTTTGAAGAAACTTAACACCATCTTAGCTGGCTTTGGAAACGTGGATTTCAAGAAAGAACCACAGCCACAACCATCACTGAGGGCTCGTGGGAGTTTGAACATACAAAAGTTTGTTTTAGGGATGAAATAGTTCCATTTGTAAAAGCACTGAAGGACTTATTTAATACATTCGATCAATATTTAATTGATGAACTTTCTGAAGTCCAAAATGCCTTTCATCAAATGGAACATGCCCTTTGTGGAACAACATCGTTTTATAGTCCAAAACATTTGAATTAAAATTAATAAAATTTAAATGAAAATGAACGAGTCTGGAACAAACATTAGCAAAGATATAGTGAACATAATTGTGAATTCTTCTGTGGATAATGCTTATGTGAATGTGCATGAATGTGAAAAGTGTCTCAAACTTGAGACTGAGCTTCTCAACAAAACGGATTTAATTGAAAAAGAGATTTATGATAAACTGTTCAGAAGTTATACCACTCTTGAAAAACATTGCATCTCTTTAGAAGTTGATACTCAACTTAATCAGGAAATTTTTCAAGAGACAATTCTGTTTCAAATCAAAGTGTTCCAAGTTTTGATCAATATTTTGAATTAAATGAATTGAAAGCTCAGTCGCAAGAGAAAGACACGGTCATAAAAAAGTTAAAGAGAGAATTAAATCTGTAAGTGGAAATATGAATGAGGATAAGATTAAAAAGGACATAGAAGAGATTGAAACGATAAATATTGAATTGGATCATAGGGTGTCAAAGCTTATTGCTGAGAAAGAGCATTTGAAACAGACCTATAAGCAACTTTATGACTTGATCAAACCAACACGTGTTCGATTAAAAGAGCAATGTGATGCTTTAGTTAATCAAGTCAATCAAAAGTCTGTGGAAATCTCTGATTTAAATGCAAGTCTTCAGGAAAAAGTTTTGGTCATTACTACTCTTAAGAATGAATTAAGGAAACTTAAGGGAAAAGATTTAGGTGATAATGTTGTCTCTAAAAACACCGTTGCTCCAGGAATGCTTAAGATTGATGTGGAAACAATAGCCTCTAAATTGTTGAACAATAGGACAACTCACTCTAACTACCTTAGCACACTCAGAACATGCTGGATTCATAGGGAAAGATAGTGGAAACAAGAAAAATTACAAAATCCTCGAATAATTCCTTAGACTCTGCTTGTAAGTATACCAAACGCATTCAGGAGTTGCTTATAATACTCGAACAAACCTGCCCTAACATCAACAATTCAAGTGATAAATTAGTGGCTATGACCCCAAAGAACAAGGACAAAAGAGTTAGATTCACTGAGACCGTCACATCCTCAGGAAACACAAACACAAAAACAGCTTCTTCATCAAACCTAGTTTCTAACAAACCTATGTTGTCTTCTACAAGAGTAAAACGTCTACTAGTACTAGCAGATTACAGCCTTCAGGCAAATACAAAAAAGAGATAATACATCACAAACACCAAGAAAGTACTCAGAAATAATAAAGTAGAAGACCACTCTAGGACAGTTAAATCTAGTTTGAAAAATAAGAATTGTGTTGTGAAACCTAAAGGAACTGCAAATGTGCAGCATTCCAAGCTTAATGCGAATTCTAAACTTTTATGTGTTAAGTGTAATGGTTGCATGCTTTCTGATAATCATGATTTGTGTGTTCTTGATTTTATCAATGATGTGAATGCTCGTGCTAAATCTAAATCTGTTAAGAAAAGTTCAACGAGAAAAATTTGGAAACCAACAGGAAAAGTGTTCACTAAAATTGGATACACTTGGAGACCTACTGGTAGGACCTTCACTATAGTAGGAAATGTGTGCCCTTTAACTAGGATAACCACAACTGCTGAAGTGCCCCTTAGGAAACCAACTGCTCTAGAAAGTGATACACCTAAGCCTGTAGTAACATTGGTTTACTCAAGGAAACCTAGGAAATCTAAAACTAATGTTCCTGTTAGCAAACCTAAGATTATTAAATCTATATCTGCTAACAAAAAGGAACCCAGTAAATCTTAGGGATCCATAGTTTCCTGAAGTCAATTCTTCCTCTTCAATTGATGAATGCAGGGGTCCGGGTCCAAATGTTCGTTTGGTATTTGGACTCCGGCGCTCTAAATAGCATAATGACCGAAGAATCGCTCTCCGCTCACCAATTTTGTCAATAAATTATTGGAGGTAAAACGTCAAATTCAGAAATGATCACGTGGCAAAGATATTGGGATATGGTGATTATCAGATTGGGAATGTTACTTACGATCTCAAGGGTTTACTACGTGGAAGGACTTGAGACACAACTTATTCTCCGTTGGACAATTATGTAGATTCGAACCTTGAAGTGATTTCGTCAACACAAAAATGATACAACCCTGCTCTTCGTAATCTAGAATGTGTTGATTTATTGACTGGATATCGAGGCAATAATCTGTATACTCTGTCTCTTGGAGATATGATGGCGTCCTCTCCTATATGTCTATTGTCAAAGGCCTCAAAGACTAAGTCCTGGCTATGGCACCGACGTCTATCTCATTTGAACTTTGGTGCAATCAACCATTTAGCTAGACACGGTCTTGTTCGAGGTCTCCCTAAGCTAAAATTTGAAAAGGACCATCTGTGTTCTGCATGTGCAATGGGCAAAAGAAAGAAGAAACCCCACAAACCTAAATCTAAAGACACCAACCAAGAAAAACTTTATCTCTTGCACATGGATCTTTGTGGCCCAATGCGTGTCGCAAGTATTAATGGAAAGAAGTACATCCTCGTCATTAAAAGAAAATAAGCAAGCCGAAAACTTTATGACTAATTCTTAGAAAATAAGCTATTAAAACTTTAGATCTTCTAAATAAACTCTCAAAAATTAAAGGTGTCAAAGGCTTATTGAGAATAAGCCGAGCTTATAAACTCGTTGCACCTTTTTCATTTCTTTCGAATTGAGCTAGAGGATTAGAAGAAGAAGTAGGAAAAGAAATAAGCCACACGAACAGCTTATTAGAAACAAAAAATAAGCGAAATAAATTTAGCTTATTAATTAAGCTACTCGAATAAGAAAAAAGAAAGAAAGAGATGCGAGAATAAGCAAACAATACTCAAACCATCTTATATTAATAAGCAACTAGATCCAAATACAATAAGCTGAAATTACGATAAGCTGAATTCTAAAACTTAATAAGCTAAAACATTTTTGAGAAAACTGAAAAGCTATACTAAAACTACACACTAAATTCTACTACTCGAAATGAAAGCCAGACTCATCAATTTATAACCCAACCCACTTGGGGGCCATCTTGTAATTTCAGTATGAGGAGCGTATGACAAAACTTCTGCTTAAGCAATTCGTGTGTCCCTTATTATTCAAATATTAGCCAATGATTGCTCCTCGTATGCCAGACTGTGACAGTCTGTCATTCTTAGATCCATCAATAGCACGCTGCCACGTGGCCTTCTAGATCCTTCAATCATTGCCAATCATTGGCTACAGATCCCACGCCAATCATATAACCTCGTCCACCAATTATTGCCTCGAGCCGCCCCTAATCATTAGCTGCTACAGTACCTCGGACTAACACGAGCCTGCCATCTGAGCCTGCAATCATTAGAATGCCACGTGTCCCCACCTGAGTGGTGAAACGTGGCCTGACAACTGTTCCTAGCCCCGTCACCTGAGCCACCGCCTGACCACCAGTCAACGGTAGTCAACGGTGGCTTACTACCGTGAACCACCGCCGGAACAGTGGTCTGGTCGGGTCAACAGCCGGGTCGGGTAGGGTAGGGTCTGGATCGGGTCGGGTCATCACGTGGCACCACCTGAGTGGTCCACATGGCATAAGGATAATAAGTCTCACCCCAGGCAAGCTTGGGGGTCGAATCTAAGACCTTGTGGAACTAAACATAGCAAGCCAGTGTTTGCCAATTGTGCTATGCATAGTTTCAGTTATACTATGGAATGATAATTCTTTTAACCCTTTATTCATTTGGTCCACGTCAATTTAATAAGAAAGGTTCAAAATGGGCTCGTAAGGTTCGAATAAGAAAGGTTCACGGGGCAAGTAAGGTACCGATAGACTCATAATTTCATGTTCTTTCTAATGGAGTGCTCGGAGAATTTTTTTGAATCTCGATAAACGTGAAAACGTCATCGAAAGACACCCGAAAATTACCGTTTTTGCTTCGTTTTCAATCCTTTTTACCTGTAACCTGTAAGACATAATAACACAATACAAACATATTTGTAATATAATTATCCATATTTTAGTGTTATTAGTCCGTTTTAAAGTGTTTTACGGGGTATAAACGATGTGTATTTTAGCACACATCACTACGTTAGGCCTTAAATAACATAATAAGCTATAACCAAAAGCCACAAAAATAAGCCGAACCACAATAAGGTCCACAATAAGCCATGGCTTGTTGGGCCTTATTGGGCCGTGAGCATCATAAGCCCAAAATAAGTTCACTAAGCTTTTTAATAAGCTAATAAGCTACATATTTCTTTTAGATATCAAAATACGCTTATAATAATAAGATACCATAGATAAATAACCAAAACCAAGTTTCCTTATACCATTATTCCAACCGAAAGTTATTAAGCTTAAAATAAGCCGAATATGCTTATTTTTAAGTTAGACCGAAAATAAGCTATATAGTATCTAAATGTTTTTCAACCAACACAACCACGACATAAAAATGATAAACCCTTGTTCCTTATTTCTCATATCCAAACCGAACCAAGTACCCCTTTATTTACTTTTGAAAATTTAAGTTTACGATTCATAGAAAACTCACCGTACAACATTCATCTATGCATCAATATTGATGTGTATTTTTTACAAGTTCTAAATTTATAATAACTAGAAATACTGATTTTTACTAAAAACACAACATTCGGGAAAGTATACCCTATTCGAGTGTAATATAGTTTAGGTAAGTCCAAGTCGTTTCACGGGAATTGAAGTTTTTACAGTTTGTAATTAAGTTACTAAGGTTAATAAGATTGTCACGGATCAAATTAACCAAAAAGTACATAAATTGAATATTGCAAAGAAAGCAATAAAAGGATGATTCAAGAAAATGATTAAAGTATGTTTGTTTAGGCAATGATCACTATGATAATGAAGTGTTTAGGATAGTGTTTACAAGTTTAGAGAATAAAGATTTCACAAGTTACAAATCCTTTTAGCCTTTAAATACAACGAGTGATTATATCGATTAATAACAACAAATCCTTTTGGCCTTTATAAGTTATTATAAGTGGAAAGATAGAACACATATATAAAGAATCCTTTCAGCCTATATTCTTTTATAAAATGTGTTTTACCAATTCAATAAACACTGTTGATAAAATATAATGCCTAAAAACATTACTAATATTTTTCACATCTTTACGTTTTGATAATCACAAAATATAAAAACGTTCAATGTAAAATTAAATGTAAATAAGTAATTAGTAGTAAATTTTCATTTCGAAATTTATATCACTTCAAGGTATGAATAAATAAATGCTTAATGCATTTTATGATCAAAGGAAATTTTTATTCAACCTCACACTTTTATAAAATGTTGTAAACATTTTTATAAACATTACAAAACATTTTCTACAATTAAAAGAAATGTTTTATTCAAAATAAACATTTTGAAATTCAAATTTTCGGACCTAAAACGGCTAGAAAAGTTCCAGAAAATTCCCCCTACACAAAAGACAAACTGGGGAGCCCCTAGTCTAGGGCGGCCCCCTTAAATACACGGGCGGCCCCTTAATTTTAAGGGGACCGCCCACCTATTTAAGGGGACCGCCCATAGACTGACGCTCCTCCAGTTTGTCCTATAAATACTGGACTTTTCCCCACTATTTTCTCACCTTTTGCACTCATTCTTTCTGCTCAAAACAGCCCACATATCCTCTCTAAAATCCTTTGATCATTTAATCATAAAGCTTTGTTTCCAAGTGATCCAAGCTTAATTCCTCAAGTGCAAGAGAAGAATACTTCCATCATCAAGTGAAGAAGTATTACACCTTAGTGTGTATTGCAACCTTGTTGCATTCATATCACATATTTGTAAATCAATTGTATATCTTGTATTTGTGTTAATACTAGAATCTTGGGCGATCTTTCGTAATAAATGAGTTAGATCGTGGTGATCTTACAAGTAGTGTTAGATAGATGTGATAAAAGTTGGTGTGTGAAGTGAAGTCCCTTGAAGTTGTGAAGAGACTTGAAGTTGTAAAGAAGTCATGGTAGAGTTTGTAAAGTCGTGAACAAAGTAGTGAAGTCGAGTTGTATAGATATGTTCTAGCTAAGATTAGAACTCAATTTAGCTTTGTGTCGTATTCGGTGTAAGAAAAAGTTGTGTATGGGTTTCACTCCTCCGTCATAAGAGTATTGTTGAGTTGTTGACATAGTCAAAGAAAAACTCTCGAGTTTTGGTGCTACGGTGAGTGGAAGAAGGGCGACGAGGTGCCTGTGTCGTTTACCGACCATTATAAATCCTCGCATTGTGTTTTGATTGTTCTTACTCCCATCTCTTGCCTTACATTATTTTTTAATTGTTTAGATAAGCATATTGTGCAAGTATTGAATTCACATCAAGTCAAATCTAGAATTTTTACAAACACCTTAAAACCTTAAATTAAAAAAAACGGTAAACTATTCAACCCCCTTCTAATTTTCCACAATTGGTATCAAGAGCTACGTCAAACAAGATTTTTAAAATAAATTATATTTTAAAACTTGAATCGATCTATGGAATCGGAAAAATATTTAGAAGGGCAATCTATGCAAAGACCATCACTATTTGAAAGTGATGGATTTATTTATTGGAAAAATAGATTCGAAACTTATGTAAAGTCAAAAGATCTAGATCTTTGGCATATTATTACCGATGGTGATTTTCCTCCTATTCAAAATAATCTCGAAACTAAAAAGGATGAAATTATACCTTTTCATAAACAAAACGATGATCTTCAAAAAAAACTTGCTAAAAATAATGAAGCTAAAATGGTAATTTATAATGCTTTACCACGTAAAGAATATGAAAGAATTTTTATGTGTCAAACCGCCAAAAAAAGAAATTTTGGGATACTTTGTTAATCACTCCATCAGGTAATAATCAATCAAAGCCTAACAAAATAGATACTTCCTGTTCAACAATATGAACAATCATATTCCCTCCGCGAAGAGGAATCAATAAATATTGCATTTGCTAAATTCAACACTATTATTACCAAGCCTAAAAGCCACTTGATGAAAGTTTTCCTAGCAAGAATTATGTAAGGGAAATTTCTCTCTTAGGCATTACATCCTAAATGACTGCGCAAAAGTTCACGTTGGATTGAAGAATCAAAGAATCTAACAAACTCTATCACTTTGACGGAACTCATATAGAAATTTGAAGGTTTATGAATAAGTAATTCAGAAAGATTCTGAAACTCAAAAAAAGCAAAAGGAACAAAGTAGATATATTGCCTTGAAAGCTATAAAGGAATCTAGTGATGATGATAGCTCGACCTCCGATAGTGAAGATGAAGAATACACCATGGCCGTAAGTGATTTCAAGAAATTATTCAAAAGACGAGGACGATTCGTAAGACAACCACATGAAGAGAGAAAATTATTTCAAAGAAATAAAGACGACAAAAATGGCAAAGGCGAAAGAAAATGCTTTAAGTGTGGAGATCCAAATCATCTCGTTGGAGAATGTCCAAAACTATCAAGATATCAAAATCAAAAAGCGTTTGTTAGAGGATCTTGGAGTGATAGCGACGAAGATGAAGAGGAAAAGACAAATGACGAAAAGTGTCTTATGGCTAAAGCTTCCAATGAGGTACTTTTCGAAACCGAATACTTTAGTGATGACCTATCACCACTAGACAAAAATGACTTAGATAGTGAATATAGTAAACTATGTAAATTAGTACTAAAAGTCATGGCTAAAAATAAAACACCCCTAACACAAGCTAAATAGAATTAATATGAAGCACTTAAAATAAAAGATAAATTATCTGAGGTTAGAAAAAAGAAAGGAAGTAATTGAAGAATGTAAATTATGTCAAGACCTTAAGCTTGAACATGAGAAACTTAGAAAAGAAATATGTAGGCTAAATCAATTTAATGATAGTAGTCACTCACTTAAGAAAATAATAAGTTCTTAAAAAACTTCCGGAGATAAATCCGAGTTAGGTTTTAATTTTACAAATGGATCACCTAGCGAAACCAAACAAGTAAAGTTTGTAAAAGCCCAAGAAGTCGAGTCGAAGAAAAAATTAATAGAATCAAACCCAAACTCAAAACCAAAATTTATACTTATAAACAATACAAAAATTCCTATTGCAAGTGATGATGAGGTAAAACGTTTTTACAAACCTCCGTAAAACCGGAGTCAGATTTTTACTAAACCTACAATGAGGTCTAAAACACCTCCTCCGAGAAGAAAGGAAAACTTTCATCCTCGTTTCAAAACACCTCAACCTAGGAGAGACCAAGGTAGACCAAATTACTCTAACACTAATCACACAATGTGGAATCATCCATACCAACCGAGCTTTAACTGCAATGTGGACAGATGTTACACCGTCATGTGTTCGAATCAAATGCAAAACATGTTCAGCTTCAATAACATCGGTCCCATGCAACAATGGGGGACCAAGGGCTAAAAGACAAATCTACCGAGGTTAATCACTACAAGCAACATTTGGTCATTAGCCCAAAACAAATTGAAGAACTCGTAAAGGATTTCCATAAAATCCCATCCTTAAAGCTTGTTACCTTAAAGATTTTTATGAAATTTCTTTTTAATGCTAAGGTACTCTCACTCACTAATTACATAAATTAACAGATTGGTATAAGATAATGACTTATATTACTGATAAATAGGAAATATGTAGTCACAGAAATGTCATTTGTTGGCTTTCTAGTTATAAAGAATTGTTCGATTAGGACCATTCCTCTCACATGGATTATCCATGAACCACTATGAAATGGAAATCTTCTATGGCCACGAACTTACGTAGACAAAGAAAAGTGAGTTAGTGGATAATAATTAACATAGAAGTAGGATTAAGATTTGCATCAAAAAATCTTTAAACCCACTATGGTTGAAACAAACACACTTCCACCTCGACGCTCGTTCCTCAACTATGTCTAATCAAAATCAAGCATTGTTAGGTAATCATTCTCCAACTTCCGAACTCTCATCTTTCACAATATCTACTACACGATCCCGAATCAAAACATACAATTAATTTTTTCGCTTGAAGAAATTAATTCAGATCATATTCGCAAAGGAATCTAGTCACCAAATCATCTCATGTATTGACATCTTGATATCTCGTCCGAAATAGTCAAAAAAACTTTTTAATTAAACAATGAGTAAATTAAAAATTATCAATATTCATTCTGACAAAAAAATCAAAGAAATTTTTTTCAGGTGGCGGCCGCCTGAAAATTAAGGGGACCGCCCATCTAAAAAGCCAAACAAACCTTTTTCTCTACAAAACCAATTACCAAACACCCATTTATCCTCTCTCTCTTCCCCCTCAATGATGACTAACACACACACTCAAAAAACCTAAAATCCAATCCCCAAAAAACTCAAAATTCATTCAATTTCGCAAGGTCAATCACCTACACTCGATTAACAACACTATGTAAGATATTCCTTACTTCTTCCTTTTTCAAATTCATCTCCCCAAAAAAAAAAAATTTTGTCCTATAAAAATTGGATATAATTTTAAATTATAGTCATTTGTGTGAGTTTTTGATTATTAGATTAGAACTAGGAAATCCATAACTAACGATGACCCACGGTAGTCATAAGAATTCAATACATTCATTTGAATTGAGTCACAAAATTTTGTTTGGCTCAAAATTTTTATAAATATATATACATATTTTTCATTTTTTGAAACAAAGGTTATACATTGTTGATTAGTCCAAAAACACGTTTAAAACAAACAATACATTCTGCCCATCGACAAACGTACATTCCAAAATTATACTTATCGAATCAATGGATAATGGCATAAACTAAAAGGTGTTTGGTTCGCTTCTTAGGATTAATTTTTAGAGTCGAAATAACCATCACTATAGTTTTGTCACTTGTATAAACACTTAACAAACTTGTATAAGTCATCAAGATATATAATTCATATATATTTTGATATATTTTATAAAAGGTAAAAAATAAAGGGGCATTTGGCTTGACATTTCAAAAACATAGTATTGAGTCAAAACAAACTCTATTTAACTCTTGTCAAGTCAAAAATAATAAACTTATACTTGTCAAACAAAATATTCACTTAACGCATAATATTCAGACAAGTTTAGACAAATTTAGTATTGATAAGGTGAGTGTTTGGGTTTATTGTCTAGATGTTGAAATAAATAACTAATATATATTCCTTCGACATCCTAGATTAAGTCAAAAATAAATAAGGATCATAAGGATCAACTACCTTAGTATTCACTTTAGAGTCGAATAATCCTTGTCCCACATTGCCAAAAACTCATTTCATTTTTCTCATATTTTTTTGTAAACGCTTTTTATTTGTTGATATCCCTGTTAGGTGACAAAAATAGCCGAAAGCTAACTAGCACCTGAAATATCTCTCACTAAATCCTCACATCCCAAAAAGTATCCAAAATTCTCTGGCATCTCCCCTACTATTGCCCAATTCTTCCAACAAATTCATCGAAAACACCGCAACATTCACGAAGGTCGTTGTTTGATCAAGCCTACACACATAACACAAATCCAACAATATTGACGTCACTGCTTTTCTTAACAATTCGCTTTAATTGTCTCTTTCAAATCAACAAACCGATTGTTCTGAGATTTATTCTAAACTTCTATAATCAAGTCACGGTACAAACCGATGACTATGGCTATCTTCTTGTTTATCTCTTTTAAGATTCAACACGAAATTCAAAAACTCTCACACTCTCGCCAAAACTTCGGTTCAAATTCTACAAAATCCCCATACAAATGTAAAGCCGTTTTACAAACTGAATGGGAACCTTGCATCTCTTGAGTATTATTCAGAAATCGAGGACCATATTGCACCGAATCTTCCTACTCCCGACCGACATTCGTCGACATTCTTGAATTGGGAACGTGACCGTGGAAACCGTACCATTAAAAAGCCAAATGTATCTCTAACCAAATCAAATTCTCACCAAAGAACTAAGCCACCGGACATGAAACCATGGAAAGAACCATACTAGAGAATGTGTTCGGCCTATGCAGACATCAGGACGTCCTCTTGCCTCGTCTCCTTGCTTGTCTTGCTCACATGTTGGATTGTGTTATTGCCGAAGAACAATATAATCTTGCTTATTTCTTCGTCAAAAGAATCCAATGTGCTAGAGCTACTCCAACAGCAAATCTTCCGTATGGCATGTTTCTTACTCGTCTTTATCGACACGTCATGGAAACGTATCCTCATCTTGACCTAAAACAAACTCGACGACCTCGAAGTGATCGTGGCAAGGCACGTCATTCCGTATCTTCTTCATCCTTTCATAATCAAGGCATGTCATCTCATCAACACGATGATGATGATGATGATGTCAAAACTTCTCGAGCAAGTACTCCATCTCCTACCACCTATCTTAACTCCCTTAATCCACTCGAATACCAAAACTACCAAATGCCTCCTGCTTCCGAACAAACCGATGAAACTCTCTTTGAACGACAAACCACCTTGCTTAACCAAATGTAACAAATGCACAAGGAGATGCGAGGAGGGTTCAAATCATTTGGAAAGGCAATAAAAGGAGTGTTTAGCAAGAAGAAGAAGTGAAGACATAGGAGTGAAGTTAGCTAAATAGCTAAATGTAGTTTAAGACAATTTTTAACTTGATTATGTGCATGTTCTTAACAACTTGTGTGCTGATTATCCGATGTATTCAGAAAGACTTATGTGTTGGTTATCTTTAGGTACTTGCTTGCTATGATGGTTTAAACCTTTAGTTGTTTTATTTAATCAACCATTTCTGCTACTTTGGTTTCATGATTAGATGTGTTTATTACATGTTATATGATTAAATGTGCTCATACAACTCAATAGGGCTTGCTGCAAATAAACCACCAAAACAGAAATACTCTCACAAAAATTTTAAGAAAAATCGTTTTCTGTGAAAAATGGAAGCCAACAGAGGGCGGCCCCCTTAATTCATAACGGGCGGACCCTTATCTTTAAGGGGACCGCCTCCTAATTAAGGAGACCGCCCTAGTAAATCACGGGTAAAACAGTATTTTTCCTGTTTTTTTACCCTCTTTTACATAGTCTCAGCTATCTTTGCCCAGAATGCTCGAACACAATTTGGAATAACTTAATCTAGTTCAAACTCATTCCATTCTCAAACCATTTCCTTCCTATAAATCTCCTCCAAATGATCATCTCCAATACACCATCTTCTTCATCATTCATCAACCATTATCAACATCCATGACATCCACTAGAGCCTCCATCTCCAAAGCTTCCAAGAGACCAAAAATCAACATCATTCCACCAAAATAATTGTTTGTGGATTTAACCCATGATGACACAAAAACTATATCACCCACACTTCAACTCTCATCACCTAGTGCTCCTAATGCACCCTCTAAACCACCATCAACCAAAGATACTTCTTCATCCTCAATTGACTACATACCCAAATCATCAACCTCATCAACATCACTTTCACCCAATGGTTACTTAAACCCACTAACATCTCCTCCTCCAAGAGTTTCTCCACCACCTCCACCATCTTCCCCAAACTAAACATACTCTATGTTTAGTTTCTCAAATAATTGTCCATCCACCATTTTGCAAGCAAGTCCTATGGAGCTTTACTAGTTATAGGACAATTTTATCTTTGGTCAATCCCACTGTCTTGGAACCTCTTGAGGCACACGTAGATTCATGTTTGTGTTGCATATCACAATCGAACTCTCATATTTGGAGGTTGAGAGATGAACTTCAATATATGTTTTTTATATAATTGAACATATTCTCTCACAACACCATCAACCATCATCCCACCACCACCCACCATCTTCCCCAAACTAAACATACGCTATGTTTTATTTCTCAATAATTGCCAACCCACCATTTTGCAAGCAAGTCCTATGTAAGCTTTACTAGTTATAAGGACAATGTTGTAGTTTACAAAAATTCATGATTTAGCATGTTATTTATTTTCCTTATGTATGCATGAGTGTGGTTCACACACTATTTTACTTTTAATGGATGATTATTGTTGGTTGCACTAATTATGGCATATTTTTCCTTCTTGCTACATGTTAGAAATATTTATGTTGTACTAACTCGTTTTTGTAGCCAAGAAACAATAGCTCGATTACTTGGTGCCCTCGAATGAGGGGGAGCACACATCAAGGGGGAGCATTTATTCCGTCGATTTTACTAGCAACTCTCGACGATGCCTTTTTGATTTTACAAAAAAGGGGGAGATTGTTGATAAAATATAATGCCTAAAAACATTACTAATATTCTTCACATATTTACGTTTTGATAATCACAAAATATAAAAACGTTCAATGTAAAATTAAACGTAAATAAGTAATTAGCAGTAAATTTTCATTTTGAAATTTATATCACTTCAAGGTATGAATATATATATGCTTAATGCATTTTATGATCAAAGGAAATTTTTATTCAACCTCACACTTTTGTAAAATGTTGTAAACATTTTTATAAACATTACAAAACATTTTCTACAATTAAAAGAAATGTTTTATTCAAAATAAATATTTTGAAATTCAAATTTTCGGACCTAAAACGGCTAGAAAAGTTCCAGAAAATTCCCCCTACACAAAAGACAAACTGGGGAGCCCCTAGTCTAGGGCGGCCCCCTTAAATACACGGGCGGCCCCCTTAATTTTAAGGGGACCGCCCACCTATTTAAGGGGACCGCCCATAGACTGACGCTCCTCCAGTTTGTCCTATAAATACTAGACTATTCCCTACTATTTTCTCACCTTTTGCACTCATTCTTTCTGCTCAAAACAGCCCACATATCCTCTTTAAAATCCTTTGATCATTTAATCATAAAGCTTTGTTTCCAAGTGATCCAAGCTTAATTCCTCAAGTGCAAGAGAAGAATACTTCCATCATCAAGTGAAGAAGTATTACACCTTAGTGTGTATTGCAACCTTGTTGCATTCATATCACATATTTGTAAATCAATTGTATATCTTGTATTTGTGTGTAGTAGCTAGATCTTGGCGATCTTCGTAAGTATAGTTAGATCGTGGTGATCTTACCAAGTAGTGTTAGATAGTTGTGATATAAGTTGTGTGGTGAAGTGAAGTCTTGAAGTTGTGAAGAAGTCTTGAAGTTGTGAAGAAGTCGTGAAGTTGTGAAGTCGTGAACAAGTAGTGAAGTCGTGTTGTGATAGATTGGTTCTAGCTAAGATTAGAACTCGACATTTAGCTTTGTGTCGTTAATTCGGTGTAAGCAACGTTGTGTACGGTTTTCTCCGCCATAAGGGAGTTTGTTGACATAGTGAAGAAAACTCTCGAGTTTGGTGCTCGGGGAGTGGAGTAGGGCGAAGAGGTGCTTCGTTACCGAACCACTATAAATCCTCGCGTTGTGGTTTGATTGTTCTTACTCCTATCTCTTGCCTTACATTATTTTTTAATTGTTTAGATAAGCATATTGTTTATATTGTGCAAGTATTGAATTCACATCAAGTCGAATCTAGAATTTTTACAAACACCTTAAAACCTTAAATTAAAAAAAACGGTAAACTATTCAACCCCCCATCTAGTTTTCCACAAACACATATCCAAACGCCCCATATCAAAGATCACATAATGCCCAAACAAACACAAGATGACTACTCCATGATCAAAGAGGTAACAAAACACATAACATTCATCATGAACTCAGTAAAGATCATATTCAAAAGATAACAAGATTTATAATGTTTAATGATTTCACAAGTTTTCCCAACGAAAACTTTTTTATATTCAAAGTAAACCCAGAAACTATGAACAATTCTGTTACAATAGCTTATAGCTTCGAATTACACTTCACTACTACTTCTTTGGATGGATCAAAACCTTGGAATATTGATGAACAACAAGAAAGTTCAACCAAATTCCCCAAGAACTTCTTCTTACTTTGATTCTACTTGTTGTGATGATTGTGTTATCAAGGGAGGTTTGGATCAAAGGTTTGTCAAGCCTTTATCCCCAAAAATCCTTGTTTTGAGTGGTGAAATCAAATGGGATTGATTTGTATGTGAGATATGAAATGGGAGAGCCAACTGAGGCTTTTTATAGGCTGTTTGGGGGCCAAAAACCGCCGCACAAACTTATTTGTGCGCCGCACTTCAGGAGTTAATGCACACTTCATTTAATTGCCTTTAATTTTCTTAACCGCCTCAAAAGTGTGCAACACTTTGGCCAAAACTACCACACTTGATCGATTTCAGCTCTTGGACCAAAAATCAAAGTTGTAGAGAATTGAATTCCGCTTCTGTGGCCACTTGAACCAACTAAAACGGAGTTCGTATAACCGAGTTATGGCCAAAACAGTGAACATGTGTCGGGAAGCATTCAACTTGAGTTCTTTCTTCGTTTAAGCTTCAATTCTTCGTGTAATATTTCGTATTATTCCATGACACGTACCTAGAACATATAATAGCAAATATACTTGATTAAGTACCTAAAGTTCACGAGAAATGATCAAATGTATATAAATAACGCCGCCGAAAACATGTATAATTAAGGCGTTATCAAATCCCTCCACACTTAGTTATTGTTTGCCTTCAAGCAATCAAAGCGGAAAAAATAAGATCATTTATCATGACGTGGAGAAAATATAGTTTTTATAGGTTTATTATTATTTACTTAACTTGATTTAAGATTCATTGATGACACGGTTCGAGTGGGAATGATCCAACGTTAAATGTTGAGGGTATGGTATTTTTGGCATGTACTCACGGAATGGATATTCATTTGTTTTAACCACTTGATAGTCCCTTTTTGATGTCTTAATAGGTTTATCTTTTTTTATTTTATTGTTAACGATAATAGAAGGTGGTGGATCTTTTTGAGTTTTTGGAGAATCACCAGACTTTCCACTCCTGGTGAATACGGCATTCACGTGCTCGGTGTGAGCTTGAGGAGGAGGTGGTGGTTCAGTCATATCGGTTTGTTCTGAAGATACGTTTTGAGATTTTGACTACTCATCTATTTTTCTTTTGATGTTTTTAATTTTAGTTTGGAAATTCTTTTCATTTTGCTTCATCTTTATAATCATATCGTTAACACTGTTCTTGAAAAATATATTTGTAACTCTTTGACCATCCAAGAATTTAGTGATTGATTTTTCAAGATCTGTTTTAGATTGAGGTTCTTGGTTAACGGTTTTAGACTTTTTGTTGGGTAAAACACTAATGGTTTTACCATCGTCTCTATCAAATAGTTTATCATGAACGGTTCTCATGCTATGGATACATCTTTTGAAATGTTCGAGATCATTTTTTCACATCATTGTTTAATTCTATGAGTGATTTCTTAAAATCATTAGGATCATGATGGGATTGGTGAGAATATAAGTAACGAGGAATTCGGTTTTTATAACCTCCAGATTGGATGTAATTTATTTCATGACGTTCACACATCGGTGTGACATCGTTCTTAGAAGCGTGGTCACTTCCGGGGTTATTATAATTCTTATGCATTGCATGCGTCTCCTTTTTTAAGTTCTGGAATTGAGAATCCATTTTTACTGTCAGAGCTTCTAACTTTTTCATTAATCGAGAATTATCATCATTACTATTACTTCCATCGGCAAAAGCAACATATTTTTGACGATGTTTAATTTTAGATTCAAGTGACCAATCAAGTTTAAAAAGAATTTTGTCCTCAAGAAATTGAAAAGCTTGATTTGGACTTCTGTAGAGGAAGATTCCTCCGGGAGTTTCAGCCAAGATTCCTTGAGTGGGTTCATCTAGACCGTGATAGAATATTTGAATAATAGCTCCCTTGGTCAGACCGTGCCCATGGCATTTTCGAAGCATGTTCTTCAGTCGTAACCAGGCGTCAGTTAGACTTTCACATACGTTTTGAGAGAAATTTCTGATTTCAAGTAAAAGACGGTTAAATAACAAATGTGGAAAGAATCTGCTTACAAAAGCTCTTCTCATTTGTTCCCACGATGTTATAGATTCTTCATTAAGTTCGTTAAACCAGGTTTTAGCTTTATCGCACAAGGAAAAAGGAAATATCAAAAGCTTAACAGCTTCACTTTCAGTTTCACCATATTTAAATATGTCACAGATTGCGAGGAATTCACGGATATGGTCATGCGGATCGGCCCGCAGATAACCATCGAATTTATTTTCCCAAATCATTTTCAAGTGGGTAATGTTGATAACAAAGTTGTCATCAACATCGATGTGAACAATGACAGAATTAAGAGTCGGTGCTACAGTCTTAGCACTTTCCCACATGGGTTGATCATCAGGATCGAGAATTATTATTTTTTGGAGCGGTAAATTTGGTCGGGGTTCGACATCCTCTTCATGTATATTTATGATGACAAATTCATTAACGATAGGATGATGGGTGAAAGATTAGTGTGATTCGATATGAATGGATTCTTTTTGGATAATTTTGAATTTACAAGACCTTTTTTATTAAATTTTTATTTAATTTATATAGTAGACTTACTAGTTGTTTTCCGAAAGATATGGCATTTATACATACGTTAAGTATTTTGCAAAAAGACATTTTTGTATATATAATTAAGGCTAATAGGATAATATTCAAAATAAAATAAATTATTTTCATAATTTTTTTATATTTTTTATAGATTTATATATATACTAGATATATTTTAGTTTTTATTATATATATAGAAAATAAGGATAAATAGATAAAAAAAATTTGATAGATAGAGTGCGGCGTACTTTAGGAAAAGTGCGCCGACTTTTCTCGAAATTTTGTGTTTTTCTTTTTTGGTTTTTGATTTTGAAACAAAATCTGCTGGTGGAAAATCTGCAGATTGTGCGGCGTACTTGGTTAAAGTACGTCATACTTTCTGGGTTTACAGGAAAACCGGCGCACAAATAAGAAGTGCGACGTACTTTCTAAAGAAAAAATGATTTTTAGTTCAGTTTGCTAGAAAATTGTACGGCGAGTTTGCAAATTTTACAAAACATTAAATAACTTGATAAGAAACAAAATAGCACCAAAATCAAACAAACAAACTATAACAACTTAAACAATTCTTCGGCAAAGGCGCCAAAAACTTGATGTGTATTTTTTACAAGTTTTAAATTTATAATAACTAGAAATACTGATTTTTACTAAAAACATAACATTCGGGCAAGTATAACCTATTCGAGTGTAATATAGTTTAGGTAAGTCCAGGTCGTTCTACGGGAATTGAAGTTTTTACAGTTTGTAATTAAGGTGCTAAGGTTAATAAGATTGTCAAGGATCAAATTAACCAAAACGTACATAAACTGAATATTGCAAAGAAAGCAATAAAAGGATGATTCAAGAAAATGATTAAGGTAGGTTTATTTAGGTAATGATCACTATGACAATGAAGTGTTTAAGATAGTGTTTACAAGTTTAAAGAATAAAGATTTCACAAGTTACAAATCCTTTCGGCCTTTAAATATAACGAGTGATTATATCGATTAATAACAACAAATCCTTTCGGCCTTTATAAGTTATTATAAGTGGAAAGATAGAACGCATATATAAAGAATCCTTTCGGCCTATATTCTTATATAAAATATGTTTTACCAATTCAATAAACACATATCCAAATGCTCCATATCAAAGATCACATAATGCCCAAACAAACACAAGATGACTACTCCATGATCAAAGAAGTAACAAAACACATAACATTAATCATGAATTCAGTAAAGACCATATTCAAAATATAAACAAGATTCATACCAACTCAAGAGCAAATGTTTGATGATTTCACAAGTTTTCCCAACGAAAACTTTATTATATTCAAAGTAAACCCGGAAACTATGAACAATTCTGTCACAATAGCTTATAGCTTCGAATTACACTTCACTACTACTTCCTTGGATGGATCAAAACCTTGGAATATTGATGAATAACAAGAAAGTTCAACCAAATTCCCCAAGAACTTCTTCTTACTTTGATTCTACTTGTTGTGATGATTATGTTATCAAGGGAGGTTTGATCAAAGGTTTATCAAGCCTTTATCTCAAAAAATCCCTATTTTGAGTGGTGAAATCGAATGTGATTGATTTGTATGTGAGATATAAAATGAGAGAGCCAAATGAGGCTTTTTATAGGTTGTCTGGGGGCCAAAAACCACCGCATAAACTTATTTGTGCGCCACACTTCGGGAGTTGATGCACACTTCATTTAATTGCCTTTAATTTTCTCAACCGCCTCAAAAGTGTGCCGCACTTTGGCCAAAACCGCTGCACTTGGTCATTTTAAGCTCTTGAACCAAAAATCAAAGTTGTGGGGAATTGAATTCCGCTTCCGTGGCCGCTTGAACCAACTAAAACGGAGTTCGTATGACCGAGTTATGGCCAAAACAGTGAACATGTGTCGGGAAGCATTCAACTTGAGTTCTTTCTTCATTTAAGCTTCAATTCTTCGTGTAATCTTCCGTATTCTTCCACGACACGTACCTAGAACATATAATAGCAAATATACTTGATTAAGTACCGAAAGTTCACGAGAAATGATCAAATATATATAAATAACGCCGCCGAAAACATGTATAATTAAGGCGTTATCAAATATACAACTAAAAGTACAATAATATTTGAGAAAGAGTTGACTTACAAAGAGGGTTTTGAAAGCGAGTTAAGACACGATCCGACAACCTAAACGTTGTTTAAATGATACCCCGTCTACTAGAATCAACCCAATACACCTAGACCTTCATGTTCTTGATCAAAGTTGCAAAAATTATAAGTGTTTGTGTGTGTATGAAATCGGACGCAAGCCACAAGGGAGAAAGGAAGTGTGTGTGATGTTTGAAAATGAGAAATGTGTGTTAAGAGTTAAGACAAAAGACTTGTACCAAGGGTTGGGATACAAAAGCTAAAAACTAGTCACCCTTGTCCCCTCTTGGGTTCGACCGGATATGGCATCCAAAGGGATGGTCGGGTTGCTTCTTTTTGTGTCGGGTTCCCTCAAGGCTCATTGATCACGACTTTAAAATGTTACCCGAAGCTTCTTAGTATTTTCAATGAACTCAAAAATACTTTTTCATGAATTTAGAATATTTACACGACATATTTCATAGTTAAACTTTCTAAATTCGTCATGAACATTAACGGACGTGTCGGGACTCGTTATTAGGCATTTCAAGCTATTTACGGGACAAACCTCCCGAAAAATGATCAATCATAAATAAAATCCTCTAAAAAGGATCAACACAAGCGACAAACAATAAGATAACCAAGATCAACATAGATTCACCACCGTCAACACGGTAATTGTTCTAACGGAAATGACAAAAGTCAAAAAGTCAAAGGACCAAATTAGAACATATAGATCTCAGAAAAGTGCAAGGGTTACATAAAGTTTAAGACAAAAGATATATCTTTGATCACTAAACAAGTTTAATGATTTGTTTTACCCGTTAATTGGCGTTTTAAAAGTTTGCTTAAAAAATCTTAGATTCGAGGTTATGTGATCAACCAACAATATGGACAAACAATATATCTAACTACAATCAATACAAACACAATATAAATAGTAAGTTGGAGATATAAAATGAAAGACAAGAGATAAGAGATAGAACAATCAAACCACAACATCAAGAATTATAGTGGTTCGGCTACGAAGCTCTTCTTCGCCCTACTCCACTCCCCGAGTATCCGAATCGAGATTTCACTATGTCAACAAGCTCTCTTTAGGCGGAGAAAACCGTTACACGTCGCTTATACCAATTTTTGACACTATGCTAAATGTCGAGTCCTAATCTTAGCTAGAACCAATCTACCACTTCACTAATGTATTTTAAGGCCTAAAGTACTAACTGACACACAATCAACACTTCTAAATTTATACACTATCCGGATCTACACAACTACATAAGAATGATATAAGAAATCAAATCTAGAAGATTAGAGAGAAAGCACTAATCTACAACACTTCGTTTCTTGGCGAATACGAGTGTTCTTCTCATGCACTTGAGAGAAGAAAGAAAGAATGAATCACTTAAACAAGATTAAGCAAGTTAGTGATGAAAGATTTGGAAAGACATAGAGAGATGTAGAGGGATTTAGAGAGAGAAATATGATAGAAAACTATGTGCAAAAGGTTGAGAAAGTGCCAGGAAATAGTGCAATATTTATAGGCAAGAGAGAGGAGCACGTCTACTGTAAACGGTCCCATGGTCCTAGATATATTTGGGGGGCATTCTACCTATAAGGGGGTTGTCCCTAGGTAGACGCTCCTCTTTTTGTCTTTTAGTGAGAAAATGTTTATCTGGTCCAATTTAATCTGTTTTGGGAGGAAAACCAGATTTTGAATTTATATAAATAAATAAAACATTTCTTTAATTAATAAAAATATTTTATATATTATTAGTTTTAGAAAAAGGTTTTATTACATTTGTAAAAAATATAAAGTTTAAGACAAAAAGATATATCTTTGATCACTAAACAAGTTTAATGATTTGTTTATACATACCTTAAGTAATTTACGTCGAAATGAAAATTTACGACTAATAACGTGTATACATTTATTTTTATCGTAGAATGTTTTTATATGTTGTCATCTTCAAAACGTAGAGCGGTCGAAAAATATAAATAACGCTTTTAGACATTATTTGTATTAACAACTGCTAATTATTTTTCATAAGTGGAAAAAGATAGGTGTGCAGGGGACAAAGCTTTACTAAGGTAGGCAATAGGATGACCATCTTGATGTAAAACAACTCCCATACCACCATCTGAGGCTTTAGTTTCAACCACAAATTCCTTCTCAAAGTTTGGCAAGTTGTCATCATTGCTTATTTTAGCTGAATGAAGGCTGACATCTTATGTGAACCATTTGAAACCATTCTTTCTGAGCAACTTGGTAAGTGGTTGACTAATAAGAGCATAATTCTTGATAAATCTCTAGTGATAGCCAGTCAGTCCTAAAAAACCTTTGAGTTGCTTGAGAGTAGTGGGAATAAGCCAAGAGTTGATTGCTTGAATCTTCAAAGGATCAGTTGCAACTCCTTGTGAAGACAATACATGTCCCAAATACTCAACTTGAGGTGCCAAAAAGGTACAATTGCTCTGCTTGGCATATAATGTATAAGCTCTCATAACCTCCAACACTTCTTGTAAATGCCGCAAATGCTCTGCCTCATTGTGACTATATATCAAGATGTCATCAAAAAATACAAGAACAAACTTCCTCAAGAAAGGTTTAAACACTTGATTTATTAAAGACTGAAATGTAGAGGGAGCATTTGTAAGACCAAAAGGCATCACTAAGAACTCATAATGCCCTTGGTGTGTTATGAAAGCTTTCTTGTAGATATCCTCCTCCTTCATTCTTATATGATGATAGCCATACCTTAAGTCTAACTTAGAAAAAATTTGAGCACCACAGAGTTCATCAATCAATTCTTCCACCACAGAAATGGAAATTTTGTCTTTCACTGTAAACTTATTGAGATGCTTGTAATATACACACATTCTCTAAGTACCATCTTTTTTATTAACCATTACAATGGGTGAAGAGAATGGGCTTTGACTTTATCTTATAATTCTTGCTTTTAACAAATCTTAAACCATCTGTTCCAAAACATCTTTTTGATTAGGTGGCAGCCTATATGGTCTAACAGTGATTGTAAGAGTGTTTGGGAGAAGGGTTATAGCATGATCATGAGTCATTTGAGGAGGCAACTTTGTAGACATCTCAAACACATCTGCATAGGTGATCAAAAGGTGTTGCAGAGCTAAATTGGAAGTGGAAGTATATGTTGTTTCACCCTGCACTTGCATAAACTGAGCAGGACAAACAAAGACTATCATAGAAGCCAGTTGTGCTTGTCTCCATTGTCCTTATATGATGACTTGTTTGCCTTGTATCCACTGCAAACTACCATTCTGAGAACCCCTTAAAACAATTATTTTGCCATTATGGTGAAACTTCGTAGTCAAATCTTTGAAATGCAGTTGATGTCTCCAAGAGTGGACAACCATTGAATTCCTATAACTATGTCACATCCTCCCAATGCTAATAACATACAATCAGCCTCATATTCGTAACCTTGCAAAATCCACTTAAATTATTTACATTCAGAATAACTAAGCATCTTATTCCCATTGGCTACATCCACTCTTAAAGGCGTTGTAGATATAAGCTTGCAGCCTAATTTATTAGCTGTGTTAGTGTCTAGAAAGTTATGAGTACTGCCACAATCTATTAAGATGTGAAGAAGATGTTTGACAACATAGCCTCCCACTCTTATAGTTTGGAAAATGTATACCCCAAACAAAGAATTAAGAGAAATATGAGGACAACTTTTAGTGTACATAGGTTCTTTATTTTCCTCCCTTATTTCTTCATTAGCAATCACTTTTACTACTTATTCACAGTCATCAACACTAACTTCCAAAGAGTACATTTGACCAGGACACTTATGACCTGGAACATACCTTTGGTCACAATAGAAACACATACCTTTTGCTCTTTATCCTCTAATTCCTTTTGTGTCAGCTGCTTAATGGTTCTAAAAGGCACGCCATGGCGCCGCTAAGGCCTCACAAAGGTACGAGGCCTGACCTCCACGCTACACAATAGACCAAGGCGCCAGCTTAAGGATTGACGTAAGATGAGAAATGGAAAAACGTGATAAGGCGCGATAAGACGTGATGCGTGGATGCTTTTTTTGAATTCAATTTCGATAAAAATCATTTTTTTATAAAAATAAAAAAGAACACATGCAAAAATAGTTTCTTGACTTTATTCCTAGTCTATGACACTTTTTGTAAACTCAATATGTTTGAAATATGATATAAATACATAAATTTATAAATATTTTTATATTTTGTGCCGCTTTATGTCACGCCTTAAAAAACGCCATGACCCGCCATAGCTCCTATGGCGTGAGGCTTGGCCATGCCGCCACGCCACGCCTCACGCTATTTATAACCTTGGCTGCTTTCTAAAGCCAATTTTCACAGTCCCATTGGTGCTATCATTAGAAGAACATGGTGAAGGCAATAGTGGTTTAACTACAGTTAAATTAGCAAAATTAACACCTAAAATTTACCTACTTGCATAACTATGATTATTAGATCTTTGACTACCAATTGAAGCATCGATTTGGCTTTGGTAAAAGCTAATGTGGCTTCTTGCATTCTCACTGGCATACTGATTTCATTTTTAAGAATACCAATGAACAGACTAACTGCATAAGATTCAACCAGTTCTAACCTATTCAATAACACCTCAAACTGTTCCTGATACACTTTTACTTCACCATCTTGTTTCAAGTTCTTGATAAGAAAGAACTATTTTACCATAAAGAACCACCCATTGACATCTCTATTGAACTTAGGAAAGTCAACCTTAGTTAACCTTCCATTACTACCTTCCATGTTACTTATACCATCACCATTACTAATTCTTCCTAATTCTTCACGTGCAAAGTTCTGGAACATCAACAATCCTTCAATTCAATCAGTTAGTGAAGTCATATTGGTTTGAATGGTGATCAACGTTGCGTTGACTGTAACATTAGATTCTTGAAACAACCCCAATGACTGCATTTCGCAAAGCATCATCAAGAACACGAGGTTCTAAATTACGTGTAGCAACCATTGTTAATCAAGAACGTGTATAATTGGATTATTTTTAAGAGATTTATGGTTTTTTTGGATTGTAAATGAATTGTGAGAGTGTGATCGGAACTTATAGGCAAACGGATTTGTAATAGAATTTGACCGGAATGTATCTGGCCAAGAAAGTGCTTTGGATACCAATTGTATGAACAATTTAGAAATCAATTAAGAAATGAAGATTGAACCGTAATTCAGTTAGGATTTCAAGAAGAAAGAATTGAAATCGAAAGAAGAATTACACGAAGGGATTTGTTATGGATTAAAGTTTTGAATGTTTGTTATAGAACGATTACAAGAGAAAGATGAAGTTTACACTAACAAATCAATATAATGAAAATGAATACATGGATGGGTTTTATACAATTGAGTGATAACGGTTTTTCCCGCCAAGAATCATAACAAACATTTGAACAAACTAGGCATGTGAGTAGCACATGGCGTTGACTTGCATTGACTATGGCTCATATCTAATACAAAGAATACTCGGATTACAACACCAATTAATCCAATAAATACTACAACCCTGAATGTTGTTGTAGTTTTAAGGGGAATTTGGTTTTGCTAATAAAGTGGGTTTATTAGCTTATACACCGTATTTGGATAAACTTATAAGCTCGTCGGGTCTTATAAGTTTTTTTGTTGGCTTATGGGCTCATATATATTTATGAAATCATAGTTTTAATTTTATTTTTCTTTTATCAAAAGCTAATTTAAACACTCAGTGTAATTAACTATCAAAATATGTTGTCAAGGGGGAAAGAGATCCAGTAACAAGAGAAATTATAATGTGAAAAAATAAAAGCAATTTTAGCCGCACAGAAGGGAGAATTTGGATGAAGATGCATCTATTTTTGTAATTGTGTGTGAAATGCTAGTAGGTTACGTATTTTATTTAAGGGTGGAAACGAGCCAAGAAGCTCGTAAAAAGCTCGGAATCGGATCAGTAAAAAGTTCGAACCAACCGAGCCTAAACGAGCTCGAGCCCGAGTTTTGAGCTTGAGTTTGGGCTCATTTAATAGCCGAGCTCGAGCCCGAGCTTTATATATAAAGATCGCTTATATTTTGTTCATACATATAACCATGTATAAACGAACTTCAAAAAAGTAAACGAACTCGAGCCTAGTATGATTAACAAGCCTTTGAGCTTTAATTCCTTCAACACTTTATATAAGTTAGTCAAAGTCGAGCTTATGAAAATTTTCACAAGCCAAACTCGAGCTCAAGATATGAGGCTCAAAACAAGCTCGAGCTTTATATATATAAACGAGCCAAGCTCGGGCTAGACTCGACTCGTTTCCACCTCTAATTTTATTTGATTTTGAAAACAATAAGATAGTACATGAAGTTTTTAGAAACTTGAAGGCAAATATATGTAACTTTACTTTAACTACATACTCTTCTATCACTAATCGTTTCCCCTATAAATTAATTAATCACTCACCTCCGTTTACCGGAAAACCACCTTCTCTAACGCCGTCACAAATCACCGTCAAAAATGGACTTCCGATACGCCAGACCACCACCGTCCGATCCACAACAACAACAACCACCACTTCTACCACCACAACAACCCTGGCACTCCGGTCAATTCCAGTACCACTCACCACAACAACCGTGGCCTCCACAACACTCCGATCAACACCTCCCTCCACCGCCGCCGTACGCCGCCGCTCCTCCTCCTCCACCGGTTCCGTACAATTATTCTCATCCTAACAGACCTCCTCCACCACAAGCTCATTATCCACCTGTTAATCAGGTTAACCCTAACTATTTAATCAAACACGTGCTTAAATTAAATTTTATTTAATTATATTTAGGTTCTAAATGTTTGGCTGAATTAAATGTTACTGGAGCTGTTTGTTTTATATGATTACGTATAGTTCGTTGCGAAACAAGCATTATATTCTAAATGATATATGTTTAGATTATATCGGAATATATATTTAGATACAGTTATGTTACTAAACGCTTTAATAAACAAACGGCTATTTTACACGTGCTCAAATTTTATATATTTTCTGTTTGATTAATGATTTGTTGATGATAGGAGTGGAGTAATACAACCTGGGGACATCAAGCTTGGGATTATTCAGGTTTGGTTTTCTTTCTCTCGACTTCTAGTAACGCATTTATCGTTTATGTTGCTTAGAAAATTGTATGATAGTTGAGTTTGTTTGGCAAGGAACGTTTAGCTTTTAGGATTGTATGCTTGTTTTGCGATAAACTCATGGCTTTCGGATTGGATTTTAAAGTCTCCTAAAGAAACATTAATGGAAGAAGCTTTTAGCGTTTACTTTTTAGGATTGTATACTTGTTTAACACTTTATAGTTAGGGTAAGCTTACTGTGTAGTCAAAGCACAATAAGCTCAATAAAGTGTTTTTTTGTAACTTATATCGAAGGATTACTATTAGTTTATGCTTATGCTTTAGCTTTAGCTTACCCAGACACCCCGTATTAGTAAGATAGTGATGGTTTAGTTTGGTTTTGATGCGTTGTTGATATTGATTTGTAATACTAATTAGCGAGGTTGCTATATGTATCTAGTGATTTGAGTAGAAGAACACGTGCTGATTGTTAGTGTTAATGTTTTACTATTGTAGCTCAAAATAAAAATGAAGATGATTGGGCTGCCAGGGCTCGAGCATGGGCAGCCTCGAAAACTGTCACGGATGATCAGCAGCAGCAACAACAACAGCAACAACAACAATCACATTCAGTGCCCGCTAGTCGACCAGAAGAAATAAACTATCAGGGTCAATATTCACAGAATCCTGATCCTCCTTACCCAGAGTATCAGCAAAACTCACATCCTCTGGTGAACTATCAACAGTATCCATCTTTTCCACCGCCACCTAGGCCGCCTGCAAACCAGTTTCAGGAGCCCTCATTTAATTCTGGATACGCCGCGGATGGACAATTTTCATATCCTGCCAGAGATGGAAATTTGCCGAACTCAGCTGCTGCATATTCTCATCAAGATAACGGACCTACAAGTTTATCAGGTCATCAGCAGGAGGTACCTTCTAGTTATTCTTCTGTTGCAGGTAACGAGTTAACTGATGTCTTTGATTTAGCACGTGAAGTTTGTTTAAAGTACTGCTTCCATACAACTTATATTTCAATATTGTCTTCCTTATCCCAGAATGTTAATATAAGCATCTTGGTTCATCTGTTTCAATCTTCTCTTGCATTATACACCCATTAATTTTGTATAAGTGCTGAATTCATTAATGTGGAACAACATAAGACGTAACTTGAAAGCTGGAGTCTGCTTTGGGTATACACAATTTTCATAAATTTTGAAATGGTGTTTGTACTTCGGTCGGACTACCTTTTACCAAATGCTAATTGCAACTATCGTCAAATAAGTTTAATATATCTTAAATAACTTTGTAAAAAAATATCTGGACTTGAGAAGGATAAAATGTTGGGCGTTAAGCGGACCAATGATGAATGGTAAGTGATGTCGAATCTTTTCATTTACTGATTGAAGTATATCTGAGTTGTAGTTAACAGAGTAGCTATCTTAGCTCATCCATTCTTAGTCTTGTCCCTTGTAAAATGATCTGTTATTTGGCAATAAACTGGTTTGAAGTGGCTGTGCTTTCTTTCTTACTTAAATGCTTGGTTCGGTGTACGTTAGTTTCTCTTGTTGGCATTTAAGCCTGTCTTTGCCCTGGATGTTCTCCACTCAGCTGATTTACTGTCCATTAGTTCTATTGTTTGTAGCGTGGCAATTTCATTTTGTATCAAGCTAAGAGCTTATCAGGTGCATTTTTGGAAGTCGAGTTTTGATTTGCGTGCATATAATTGTAACCACGAGGTGACTGTGTAAGCTAGAGTGTGGTGGCTAAAAGATATAGGCAATTATGCTTTTATAATGATTAAAAGATCATGAGTCTTCTGTACCTCAGTTTTATTGTTTATTTATTAGGAATTTAGGATTGTGAAAGGGAGGGGAATGTCGTGGTTGTAAGATCGCTTGATGTTATTCTGTGGTAATATCCTATATACCCACCACAAGTATTGATAACTGAAAGTACCTGATAATAAATTTATACACTGCTCAATATTCAAGTTCGACTAGACTTTTGCTATATAGTAGACTATGCAACTTGAGAACTGTAATTTCCTTTGTCATGGAAGGGCTTTCTACAGCTGCAACAAAAATGGGCCCACTAACATAGCCACATGGTGTGGTTGTGAATTATGGACATGATTTGTAACATGTAAAAGTGTATCATTCTCTTTTCCATATGGAGGCATCTGTGCAATAATAAAGCTTGTTTTTAAACAGAAGTTATTAAAATCTACGACCATGTTGCGAGTTGTAAGACATTATGACGAAATAAGTTACCTTCTATGTTTATCATGTTTCATGTGAAGGAGCTTGTGTTGTTGTGCCTGGCATGCCCATTGACAATCATCGTTTAATTGAAGAAATATTCTCAGAAAGGTCTTGCCAAAAGATACGACTTATAACCTCTTATAAAGCTCCAAGTCTGACTAATAAAGAGGCTTGCTCATTATGCTTGTCTGATATGTTTCTCTCACAAGCTTTCATTGGCTTTGACCAAACTAGATTGAACGAATTACACAGCGGTTATATCTGAATGGTTTTATAGATTAGCATCCCCAATAGAGTATATCGTGAAATTGGTCATTCTTCTTTATCATACGTTCTTTCCCTAATCTACATATTCATATTGTTCTCTGGTTTTGTACTATAAATTTTCTTGTTCATCTGGTTCTTTGGGTACGGCACGCTAAATATGTTTTTACAAGTATTGCAGATACCTTACTTGCATGTTGACATCAAAAAAAATGTTACGTAAAGACGGTAGGATTCTTGAATAATGGGTTTTGCAGGTATCATTGCTGGAAGAACGTATAGAGGAGGAAGATAATTAAGTTTTGTGATTCATTTTCACAATGTAATTTGGAACTAATTAAGCTGAATACCTGGAAAATACTACTTCCGATATATCTATTGCTAAAAGAACAACAATTTTTGGTATAAATAAATAGTTTAAAGAAGCAAGCATCAAATCCTAAGAATCTAATGCGGTATCTTAGTTATCTGCGATCACTTGCCTTCATCACTTCACATATTAAAAAAATTTAGAGCTCTTTAGTCCTTTACTCAATGAAAGTACAGGAAGTTTGTATAACCTTTTGTCATCATGCACTTATAACTTCTACACTAATGTCATTAAGAAACTGCAGCAGTGCGTACTTCAGTGGGTGACTTATTGTTTTGAATTGCAGGTAAAGAAGAGCCAAGAGATATGAACGGACAATCTTATCAACCATCGCATATGCATTTTGCTCCAGCTCCACAACACCAAGTTCAACCATCAATATCTCCTAATGATAGATCAATGTCCATTGAACAGCCTCACTATGCATATAACAACTCATCAGCTGAGCCAACAACTGATCTTAGCAATCAACCTTTAGATTTTGGGCCGAGGTATGGTCATGATCATGACCCGTATGGACAATCTACGTATGGTCATGAGTCTGGGGGTTCAACAGGGGGACTATCCACTGCTACAGCTATACCTTCAATCAATGCATGGAATGCATCTGCTACGCCTGGAATGCCTTATCCTTCTATACCTCCTGTCCACCCCACAGGGCAACAGGTTTCGATCCTGACCTTGAGTATTCTTGTAGCTTTTTGGTGATATGTACATGAACGCTGATTTTAGTTTCTTCTCACAGGCTGACCTTTCTCCAGCTTCTATGCATTCGGCACCTCTATTTGGGGGGATGGCTGGACCAGGCTTCCAACCAGGTATGCCATCTGCAAACACTGCCTTTCCTATTGGGACATCCAATGCTTTTAATGCAACAAATGCCTTTCCTGGTGATACATACGGGATTCCCGGGTTTTCTGAGCGCCCTAAAAAGGTATTGAAGCATACCAAATCATTTCTGCTCGGTTGGGCTGTTGTCTATCCTATATCTTAGACTAGAAGAGTTTTCAGGCTTCAGTCCCAAATTGGCTTAAAGAGGAAATTATCAAGAAGAAACCTTTTATTGGAAGTTCAGCCCCAGGGCTTTCCAGGCAGGACACTGAATCTAATGAAGATGACGATATGGACCGACCTCTTGGGAAAGGAGAACAGGTGGATGGGAAAAGCATGGAGTCGTCCAGGTCAACAGAAGAAGAGAGCGAAGATGAGGTTCTATTCTGCATATGCATGATAATTATTTTTTTATAAAAATTATTATCTGTTTAAGTTTTATGAAAGGCCGTAAGAAACATGCCGCTATTTAGTCTTTCCTCTATTTATCCTCGATAAACTGACAATCTTATTCCATTCTATACAGGATCAAGTCGAAGCAGCTAGAACTGCTGTAATTAACCAGGAAATAAAGCGTATCTTAACGGACGTTCTGCTGAAGGTGGGGGCATATAGATGCTAATTCTTTCTTCACATTTTTTATTTGTATCAAGGATGTTATGTTTATTATCAATCTATCCGAAAACAATTACAATAAATATCCAGCTAATACTTGATTGCTCAAATATACATTTATGTTTTTTGTTGATGCTTGGTACTAAGATAGTTGCCTGCATGTTTTTGGTCAGGTTACAGATGAACTTTTTGATGAAATTGCAACACAAGTTATAGAAGAAGATGATCTTAATGTGGAAGGTTGGCACTATAACTCTTCATCTTTCTAACAAGCTTTTCATGTACAAATATGACCTGCAGTATAATTTTACTAAGTAATGATGTTTTCTATGTCTTTTTATCTTTTTCCCTTTTGTCGGTATGTAGTTGGGCCAAAGGCTGTTACTTCAAGGGATACGATATCAGTATCTTCATCAGCAGCTACAACTCCCAAGTCTTCCGCAAAGGTCCTAATTCCGGCCAAAACCCAAGGAACTGATCTGGATGATGCAAATGGGAAGTCTAGTTCCAGCTCACCTGGAGATGTCCTAGGACTTGGTAACTATGCATCGGATGACGATGACGATGAGGATAAGGAAGTTCAAAATTCATCTATTCCATCTTCCACTAGTAGTAGGCCTACTGTACACCTGGCAGTGAATGGAAGTTCACAGGTAGATGATGGTAAAGTGCCTGATAAGAAGTCTCTAAAAGAAGAAAGTGATTCCCATGGAGTGGGTCCAAATGGAGCTACAGATGATTATAATGATAATTCCAGTGCTGAGAAAGTCAAACCAGATAACCCTGATGTTTCAAAGTCAAAGCAGAGTGTAAGAGGCACGGATGCTGGTAAGCATGAACTGCTAGTTAAGGGTGGTCTTAATACCGAGAATACAGTATCAGATGATGCTCAAGGTAGGAGCCCAAGAAATGGGGTGGATAAGAATGATAATAAACGGAGGTCCTCTAGTAAAAACTACAATGGGGAGGTGGAGAGTGGTAAGGACAAGAAACGCATGAAGGCAGATGAGAATAGTAAGATCCAGGATGAGAAACATATAATGAGGGAGAAGAAGGATGATCAAAATGGCTCCAAAGAGAAACTAAAGGAGCGAGATTTAGAGAAAAGGGTCAGTAAGAATGAGATTAAGGATGATAAGAAAGAGAGAGACAGGGATAGAAGATCCCATGCTAAAGAAGATGACCGAAAGCGAGAAAGAAAAGATGAAAAGAATGAAAAGAAACACAAAAGGGAACGTTCTTCGTCACCCGGTAGGCACAAAAGGGATCGTTCTCTGTCACCTGGCAGGCACAGGAATAGCAAGGACAACTCATCGGTTAGCCGTGCTCATGGTTCGAGTGATAGTTCTTCCAGTGACTCAAGAAGGTTCTTCAAAATAAACTTGATATTGTCAATTCTGTTTTCATTCCATGTGAGGTTACTTATTTGAGTTTTCTAATTGCAGGAAGGTGCGTTCTAAAAGACATAGATCGCCATCGCCTGTCAGGTCAAGAAGGTATTTGATTTCGCTATTTTCTCTCTATATCATTTAACATATTTATTATTAAATCTTGTTAATAAATTTAGCTTGTTTACATATTTTACAATAACTCGATAAGATTAATATCATATTCCGTAGGTATTTTGATGGTATATCTAACTTTTGTTTATATATTGTTAATCTTGTTCATCATGAGATTTATGTACTTGATATCTAACCAAATAAATTCCAACTTATAATGGAGGCTAGATATTTATCCTCATCTTAAATAGCCTGTTCCCACTTGACATGCCATGTCTTAATCATCCTGCCATTATTTAGACGAGTACAGAATCATGCAGGAAGATGTGTGCGCTTAGTACGAATAATCGTTAGACATTGCCTTTACAGTACTGTTTTGCTCTAGTATGCTCCTATAATCACAAACTACAGCGGTAATATATATATACATATATATGTGAAAAAGGTAATGTTACTTGTGTGAGCAGAATCCTTAACCTATTTTGTATAGGACCTCTAAAATGTCTATGTATACATCAAGTTTTTTATAGGAAGAAATAAAGGCCACTTGTTTTTCATAAGATCAGAATCTCGATGAGCAACTTCCGAACTCAGCATTATTGCTTTTTTTTGGAGGGTGTAAGATGTGCATCTGTTACATATATTTGGAATTAGAGAAGCTAACACGACAGTTCTCATAAAATTTGATCATATTAGATAGAAAGTGTTGGGTGCCTTCCCAATGTTTATTTGAACTCACTGTCTTAGCATGTGGGATTGTTTCATTTCTAGACAAGTGTCAAGGTCTCCACCTAGCAAGCGTTCTCAGCACAGGCATTCTAACTATTCTCTTGAAAGCACCAGGTATGTCAACATCCCATTCTTTAATGATTCTAAGATCCCAAATTAGTAATCATGTTCTCGATGCCTACTTCATTATCACGAAATGTGAACATATGGTCAAGCATGTTGACTTTGCGTATCTATTCTGGATTCAAAGCTGTTTTACTGTGTTGGTGCAGGGAAAGGAGGAGGTCAAGATCAAGAACCCGAAGATGATAATGTAGCTGATTGCATCTTTGAAGATTACAATCATGCGACAGATTTGTAGCTCGTGAGGGACGGAGTGTTGAGCAGTCTTGACTAATACGAGTTATGGTGCCTGCGAAGTAAGCATCTTTTTTATGGATTAGATACCCTGTTGGGTCGAAGAATATAAAAAAGGACAAGCAGAAGGTGGTGTATTATGCAAGGTTTATGCTGAACCGATTACGGTCTCAGCTGAAGTAATGATGGTGAAGTTGGTTTTCATATCGTCTTGTATTACTTGTACTTGATTTCAGAACAAGTTAATGCATTGTGTATTTTCAGGATTAGGGATTGCTCATAGTAGTTAAAGAGTGATGGACCAGCTACTATTGCTGTGAACCTTTTTGGAGTTTGATTAAGATCTATTACGAGTTATACATTTGCTAAGTTTTTTGGCCTTCGCATGAGATTGTCGATTCTCTTTTTGTATGAAAAACTGCTTCTTTTGATCATTTTATATTAGCGACCGATTTCAGAGCCGCACAAATAAAATAACCAATATTATATCATTGCATGGCTTTCAAGATCGTCGAAATTGTTACATGGATGTATCATACTATTTACTTACTCCGAATACTCGTGCTTATGAGATTACTCTAGTTGGTTATTTCTGCACTGATATTTTTAACTTTTTTTGGTGCCATTGTATTTTAAACTTCTTTGGTTCTTTTGTTGGCCGGATGTAACGGTCACCGTACACCGTAAACTCAACCCAACGTCAACTTTTCTATCCACTACTAAGACCATCTACTTCACAACTTAAATTATATTTTACTTAAACACAAATTCGCACACGCAATTAATATTTTACTTAAACACAAATATACCTTGCAATATGTATTCGCACACGCAATTAATTTTTGATGCTTTTACAACGCAGTGGTCTACACTATCGATTTCTCACAAAAAGAGAGGACAACCTGGTGGGGAGGTGGTATGACCACTAGTAGTGAGTTTCCCCATTCACTTAGGCTTCGTTTGTTTTTTCAGAGGTTTTACCTCTTAATCTGCAAACCATGTCTGCAGAAGAAGAGTTACATCTAAAGTCTTCATCTGCATGAAAAAGACCGTTTGTTTTTTATTCTATTGAAGTACTTCTATAATTCATTTTTTTCTTTATCTTTTTTCACTAGTGTTTAGAGGTGGCAAAACATTTCATTTTTTACGTTTTACTCTGTTTTTTACGTTTTCGTCCGTTTTTTTACGTTCTGACCTTTTTTTACGTTTTCGTCTGTTTTTTACGTTTTCATCCGTTATTTAACGTTTTCGTGTTTTTTACGTTTTCCTCCGTTTTTAACCATTTCGTCCGTTTTTACGTTTTCGTCATTATTTTTACGTTTTCGTCTGTTTTTTTACGTTTTCGTCAGTTTTTTTCGTTTTCGTCAGTGTTTTCACGTTTTCGTCAGTTTTTTACGTTTTCTTCCGTTTTTTACGTTTTGTCCGTTTTTTTTACGTCTTCGTGTGTTTTTTTACGTTTTCGTCAGTTTTTTTACGTTTTCGTTTGCTTTTAACGTTTTTGTCAGTTTTTTTACGTTCTCGTCCGTTTTTTTACGTTTTCGTCTTTTTTTATGTTTTCGTATTTTTGACGTTTACGTCAGTTTTTTTTTCGTTTTTTTTCGTCTGTTTTTTTATGTTTACGTTTTTGTTTCGTCTGTTTTTTACGTTTTCGTATGTTCATTTACGTTTTCGTTAGATTTTACGATTTCATCCGTTTTTTACGTTTTCGTTCATTTTTTTACGCTTCGTCTGTTTTTTTACGTTTTCGTCCGTTTTTTACGTTTTCGCCATTTTTTTACGTTTTCGTCCGTCTTTTTACGTTTTCGCACGTTTTTTTACATTTTCGTCCGTTTTTTTACATTTTCGTCCGTAAAAGTACGACAACGTAAAAAAACAGACGGAAACGTAAGAAATAAAGAAAAACGTAAGAAGGCAGGCGAAAATGTAAAAAACAGACGAAAACGTGCGGAAACTGACGAAAACGTACAAAATTGGATGAAATCGGACGATAATGTAAAAAACGGACGAAAACGTAAAAAAACAGACGAAAACCTAAAATAACTAACGCAAACGTAAAAAAACTGACAAAAACGTAAAAAAACTGACGAAAACGTAAAAAAACTGACGAAAACGTAAAAAATAGACGCTAACTTAAAAACCTGATGAAAACGTAAAAAAACAGCAAAAAACAGACAAAAACGTAAAAAAGCATACGAAAATTGGCGAAAACGTAAAAAAACAGACGAAAACGTAAAAAAAACAGACGAAAACTTAATAAAACAGACGAAAACGTAATAAAACAGGCGAAAACGTAAAAATACAGACGAAAACGTAAAAAAAACTGACGAAAACGTAATAAAACTAACGAAAACGTAAAATACAAACGAAAACGTAATAAAACTGATGAAAATGTAAAATACAGAAGAATACGTAAAAAAGGCGAAAACGTAAAAATCAAACGAAAACGTAAAAAACGGACGAAAACGTAAAAAAAAGTATAAAAACTGATAAAAACGTACGAAAGTGGAAAATTTGGTGGTGGTGGTGGGAGGTGGTGTTGAAGAAGTGAAAAGAAATGAAAGATTATGTCTGAAATATTGAAGAAGTAAGAAGTGCTTTTTAGCACTTATGTCTGCAAAAAAATAAACATACTTCTTTGGTAACCGCTTCCTTCCTGCAAACAAAAGAGGCAAGAAGTGTTATGTGATACAAGTTCAAATTAGTCAACACGGATCAAAGGTCACATGCGAGTCACATGGAACTAGGGATGGCAACGGGTCGGGTTCGGGGCGGGTTTTAGTGTATCCGTACCCGCACTCGTTTATAATATCCACATCCGTACCCGCCCCATTACCCGCTCGGTACCCATTCAATATTATCTATCGGTTTTTCGGGTTTCCCCGCCGGGTATCGGGTAACCCCAATTGAATATTTTATGGACAAAATCTCGATTATCAAGACTAAATCACACTAAAACCCACCAAATAAATAAAGTAAAACACCCTAATATATTCAAAATATATTTAAAAAGTTAGAAAACAAATACCGTATCAAACAGATTTCACGTTTTCAAATATTCATGTACAACATCCAAATGACTTAAATAATAAAGATACTTATATAAAAAATACAATGAAAGAAATTATATATAACATATATGTACTCTAAACAATAAAGCGGGTACAAATTCGGGCAAACGGGTATGGGCACGGGTACGGGTAATCGGGGCGGGTATTACCAGAACCCGTCACCGAACCCGTACCCGAGTAATTTTTTTATCAATACCCGAACCCGCATCCTGTAAACTGTGTTTATTGAATGAGTATAATGAGTACAATACAATGTATATATATACTACATATCGAGCCTAATCATGAGCACAAGATACAAATACAAGTCAGGCCTTTGGGCCATACAAACACGTCTGCTAACATCCCCTCGCAGTTTGAGCGGGAGAGGAACGAACTCACAGCAAGCTGGAGATGAAACGTCATCAAATAAACACATCCAAGGGCTAAGCACTTGGTGAAGGACATCTGCATACTGATAACGAGAAGGTAACATGAACGATACCCTCGGAGATATGACCAAGCCAGGCGGCAAACCAAGTCACGAACAAAGTGAATATCATCTCACAATCTTCGTGCAGTTGATGTTTGCACGGATTACAAGAGAGAGATAAACGGCACTTCACATGTCACATACACAACTAAATTGTAGCGTATAGAAATGGAGTGTATTGAAGCTCCTCGTAACAAGAGTACTAACCAAGCCAAGTTTCAGCACAACATTAGCAACACCCCCGCGATACTCAGCTAGTTCAGCACGTGGCGCGAGAAAGGTTACGGACTTTGCCTCTTTCGAAGATCCACGAGAAAGTAGACCTTGCGCATCGCCGGCAAGAAAAACACAATAATTCGAAGTAACCGACGTGTAGTTGGGCACGCACCGCGACCCCAAGTCTGCATCAGAATGAAGCAACCAAAAAAAGATGTGGTGGACGAAAATAAGCATTAATCCATAGGGCATAGTACCACACAAACAGTATTACCGCACAAGACATCCACCAAACCCCTCCCTTGAGCTAGCAGAGAAATAGGGCTCTCAGAGGATCATCAGTAGAGACAAAACCTGCTGCACAACAGACTCAAGATATATCAAGAGCCGGCGTGAAAATCCACATACTGAAGGAGCCCCAGCAAGACGCGTAATAAAGGTAAGATCAGACACAGGATCACCATAGGCGGCAGAAAAGCGCTTAAATCCGTGTCCAACTGGATGTACAACAAGGATTACAAGTGAGGTCATAGGCCAACAAGCGTCACATCAAGTACGCTCAGAAGCATACTTCTGTGAGAGTAGAAACATCCCCGAAGTATTTCGACGTCACTAGAAATACCCAAAAAATAATTCAGCGGACCCAAATCAGTCATAGAGAACTCGGCATGTAAAGTGGCAATAATACTCTGAAGAAAAGCTGTAGAAGAAGCAGTCAATATAATGTCATCAACATACAAAAGCAAGTAAGCTGTATCGGACCCCCGCCTGTAAATAAAAAGTGATGGAGTACACCATCGCTATGAATAAAACCACTCGAGCAGCATATGCTGCAACTCTCTGAAACCATGCTGAGGGGGCTTTGCTCTAAGCCCATATAGAGATCGCTATAAAAGACACACATGATCAGATGTTGTGCGACAATCCCGAAAACCAGGAGCTGAGACTGCTGCAATAAACAGTCTCTGTATAATGAACCATATAAAACAAGCATTCTTGACATCAAGCTATGAACAGCCCAATGTCGAGAAAGCACGCAAGAGCTAATACCCTGACTCACGAATATGTAGCGCTCAGGATTTACAACCACCCGGGCTAAAAGTCTCATCAACATCACATACCTGTATCTACGCGAGGGAGAGCATCCCCAATTCACTAACAAGGCGACGCTTGCTATACGATTAAGACGAGAGTGCCCATCAACAATTATATATATTATGCTGAAAAAGCCATCTTAAGGTCACGAACACTGGAGTTCTCGGTCCAATGGTCTACGGCAACAAAATCCAAGTCTTATTTTCACCATTAAAGCATTCTATATCATCAAGCATAGCCACGATACCAAGTGCCATTCGGGATCTTGAAAAAGTCATGGTATGTAGGACATTGTGGGAATAGGGGAATAGTTAAGCGACAGAATAAAGTACATAGGCCGTTTCTGACGTAGGACGATTAGTAACCAACCACGGTATCATGATTGTACCATGGGGGGCGGGAGTGGAGACGAGAGCGGGATTATTGCGTGTTGGGTGTGGGTTGGAGAGGAGAGGATATTGTGTGGTAGATGGCGTGGCGGGGGGGGGGGTGAGGTGAGGTGTTGCGGGCGCCGGGGGAGGGGTGTGATTTGGTGGGGTGGTTGGATCGGGGGGGGGGGGGGCTGTTTATGGATGGAAGATTATCTTACATGGGGGGGGATGGGTGTAGGGGATTGGGGTTAGGGGATGCGGGGGGGCGTGTAAGGTTGAGGAGGTGGCGAGTGCTAGAAGGTGATGGGATAGATATATTGGCTGTGGTCATTGAGGTTTGTGTTGGAGTAGTTTGTGTGCGGGGCCCAGTGTGGAGCGGGGTGGGGGCTGTGTGTGGTGGGATGGGGGTAGAGAGTGTGGGGGTGTCGGTGAGGTCTAGGCGACAGACTTGGTAAGTGACCGCGCGCGACATGAGGGTGTGCGCTTATATTAGAGAGTGAGGGTCATGCGGGAGTGCTGGTGTGTGTGTGTGATGATAGGAGGAGTCGAAAGGTGTGATGCGGTGTAGGGTCAAGGGAAGCGTAGGTAGAATGTGGGGGTGGGATGAGTGGGAGAGACGGTGGAGTCATAGTGACCAGTATGGGGTAAATGAGCCGTTGGGCGTGGCATCAATAATCATGGGGGTGGAGTGGCGGACGATAAAGAATGTCGAATTTTTCGCGTATTTGAAGTCAAGACAGCCGAGTAGGCCGCGCGGCGGGGGTGATGTGGGTGGGGGTGAGTAGGGGTGTGACAAGAGAAAGAGTCGGTAGGAAGTAGCAGCGGGTTAGAGGGATTGATGTGATGGTGGTTGGTGTGAAGCATAGGGTGGGTGGGCAAGATGGAAGCCGAGAGCGCGACGGGTAGAATGGCTGTGCGATGGAAGAGTGGCGGAGAGTGTTGTGTGCGTTATAGCGCGAGACGGGGTGATTGGTGGGTATCTGCGATGGTGTGTGGTGAGGCGGGGGGGCGCGGGGGAGGTGGATGTGTGAGAGGAATGTTTAAGGAGATGTGAGTGGCGGGGGGGTGGGGGGGGGGCCGGGGGATGTGAGAGTGGGCGATGCGGAAGCCCGAAAAAGGTAGGAGTTGGGGGTGAAGGTGTGTGCGGTGGGAAAAGCGAAGAGTGGTGACCAGGGATGGGAGGTGTGTGTAATGGTGAACGCTGCTAGCAGGTGGGCTTTGGTCACAGCTGCCATGTGATTGTGTGTGTTAGTGAGGAGTGGAGTTTGTTTGGGACAGGGGAGGGAGGAGAGACGAGAATGTGTAAGTAGCCGAGGGTTGGTGGTGTGCGAGGAGTGAGGAGGGGTATGGTGGATGTAAGGCAGTTAGTGTGTGTGCAAAGGCTCACCGTCGCATGAGTGGCACGGGAATGCAGGGATGGGATGTGTATAGAGCGAGCAACGAAACGTGGTGGAGAGGACGAGGGATTTTAATATAACAAGAGAGGCACGGAGAATGAATGAAGTTTAGAGCGAAGAGAGTCAGGTGCGAGGAGCTTATAGAGAAGCGGGAAGAGGAGTAGCACCCAGTGAAGTAATGGCGAACGAGACGATGGATGCTAGAATAAAACGATAGTTATTTGAATGCCCGAGGAACACTCGTGAACGCAGGTATGGTCGTCGAAGTGCGCGACAAGAGAGCGCGCGGGTATTGCGGCATAATGGTGATACAGGAGAATAGTGGTGGGGGTACTTAGAGCAGACGATGATTAGCAGGCAGCGCGCGAAAGAAGGGAAGATCGCGGACGGGGTGGGCTTGGGCCAAGGCCTGGCCGAAGCGAATACGAGGAAGAGTGCCGCAGGTGGTCAGCTGTAGAGTCCGCGCAGTGCATTCGCACGGATGAAGAGCGAGGGTTGGCGTGTACGATGAGAAACTAGAATATGAGCGTGTCGACACGGTGAGCGGGGGAGGAGGGGACTTCACTTCCATGTATGACCAAGTCGTTGGTGCGAACGTCTGCTGACCAGACCAAAACGCTTGAGGATATGACGTAGATGTGACCGATAAGATCAACCCGTGCTGTCACAATCGAGTAGAAGTTTGACGGGTCCAGAATCCTTAAAAACAGAAAAACCAAACTCATCAAATTCAATGGTACATTTATTATCTCTAACGAACTGTCTGACCGAAATTAAGTTTTTAACAATGTTGGGTGTTATGAGTACATTATTTAGGTGAAGAGGTCTGTAAGGAGTAGGTAAAGTGCTATGGCCCGTGTTGGTGACTGGAATGGATTTCCCGTCACCAACAAGAACAGATGGATACATGCAAGAATTAAAAAGAGTACTTAAATTAGTGGCATTAGAGTTAAGATGAGACGACGCACCAGTATCCATGTTCCAATTTGCATCTGTTGGATCCCGAAGAGTCATGGTATTAAACGCTTGAGGCAAAAGCGTTGCTTGACCATTTGCTGGAGTCGAACCTTGTACAGTACCCGAGAGAAGAGCCTGCTGTTGTGGGCTGAAGGCTTGTTGGGCCGGTTGTTGGAAGCCTGGTGGAATTGTGGGCCGAGATTGGCCTGATAAGCCATTGAAACCAAATTGGGCCAACATGGTTTGTTGGGCTTGTAAGAGTTGTAGAAGCTGCTGTTGTTGTGATACATTCAACCCACCAGATTGAGATCCAACATGCATGGGTAAAGTCCCCTGAGTGGTGCGATGAGTTGTAGAATTATTACTGTTGTGAGGAGTACCCGAGGAACGAAAGGAGTCATGAAGGAAACGACAAGCATCGCCCCAACGACAAAAGCCACGTCCAAAATTACGACACACCTCACGTGTTGTGGTACGGTTGTCCCGTTCACGATTGTTCCATCCCGTTTGATTACGACTTGATGCTTCAGCCAATAGCACTTGAGGAGCACTTGAAGTAGTGCCAGTAGGGAGTACAGAAGACCGAGAACCAATCTCAATCCTCAGCTCACCGTTGCCACATCGATCGAACACGTAGCCAAGTCAGGGAAAGGATCCTTGTAAGCTATGGATTTAGAGCGAGAACTTCCATATTTGTCACTTTAAGCCGTTGATGGCGTATGTGACTACATCGTCATCAGACATATCCGAACCTAAATCAGTAAGAAGGGTGAGGATAGCCTCGATCTTTGAAAAGTATTCATCAGCAGTTTGGTCTCCCATATTACATGATCCTTAATGCTCCTTTAAGGTGATGGTGCCGGTGCGTTTGTTTGTCTTAAAAATGTTGTTCAATGGCGAACCAAGCGGCTTTAGCCGTTTTAGGATTTGCTTTAATCAACCTCTTTCGAAGGGTCGAAGAGAGGGTGAGAAAGATCCAAGATTTGACGATGGAATCAGCCGTGATCCATTCGTCCGTTGGTGGAGTCGACGTCGAGGAGGCCTCGTTCCAGGTTCTTTCGATGTGCTTTGAGACACCGTAATATCTACAAAGGCCATTGAAAAAATAACTCCATGTGGAGTAGTTTGAATTCAGCTCTCAAGAATGAGAACTATTGATGTATGAACCGCATAAAGTTTTTCAACCAAGTGTGATGGTTGGGGGGTGGAGATGGTTGTTTCTGCTATTTGTCATTAATGGATTGATAATCGACTGTAAATCGATTGATGAAGAGGTGGATCCGTAGACGGATTGTCTATAACTGGATCCGCGGACGGATCACAAGGTTTGGGGCCAAGGCCCACGCGAGATTGGGTTTTACTATGGCCCGTTATTGTCAAGTTTAGCCCACAAGGCCGAGCAATAATGTGGCCCAAGCCCAGAGGCTTGGTACACCTAGTATACGTCATCAAACCTTAGTTAACCTCTTCCCTCCTACAGACAAAAAATGCGAGAAATGTTTTTTTTTAGAAAAACATACCAAACCTTAGTCTTATGGTAATGTGATGCAAGTTCAAATTAGTCAACGCGGATCAAAGGTCACATGCGAGTCACATGGAACGAGTTTATTATACTAGTTTTTGGTAGGAAAGTTAGTTGGTTAAAAACCCAAGTGACTTGTCACTTTCGCACAACTATTTGGTTATCAATAAACGTTCCCATTGTGATTCAATTTCGAGTTCAATTCGTTGAACATCTAGTTCATAACGATGGAGAATTGGGGTCGGCTGGTCGAGAAACGAAGAAACTAGTGAGTTTCGAATGTGGTTGACTCTTTTTGATGTTTGTTTAGGTGCATGGTTTAAGTTTTCTTTTTGATAAACTCTAAGGGTAGAATTACAAATATAACAAAAGTCAACAAAAACCTTTGAATATAAAATGAGCTGAAAGACAGAGTGTTTGACCCGGTGACAGACAGTGGGTGACCCCCACTTGACGTCAAGTCTCACATGTATCTTGCTCCACCTCCACCTACGCCTTTTCCGGTGGTGCATTCTCCCCAAACTATACTTCACTTTTCCGTTAAATTTTCACTTTTTCAAACTTTTCACACTTTTAAGCCTTTTTTTCCATGAAAAATAAGCCACATTATCATATTCTAAGCAACTAAATATTACTAGTTCTTTGGTTATATACAAAAAATTTCAAGTTTTATCTTGAAAGGAGTACTTTTTAATCATATCAAATCTTTTTAACTTGAGCTCATTGTTTTTATAAATCTTTATTCTAACCAAAGGGTGTTTTTCATTACTTTTTAAGATTTTGACTTCACTTCATTTTTGTTACAATACTTGGTTTTAATGTTAAAAAACAACTCGTAAATCACACCCTTTTCAATTCTTTACTTTAGTTTATTGTTTTTTCATTAGGCTCATCAAGAATCTGAAGTTCAGGTTCTTTCTTGTTACAATTCTTTTAAACTTGTTTAATAAATTTTTAGTCTTTTTTTTTGTACAGAAAGTTGGGCTATTTTTCGCTAGACACATTGAGAATTTGAGATAAATTTTCATATCATTTTGGTCTCAAAAAAATGATGAATTGTCATTTTCAAGCACTGTAAACAGGATTTTGCATAGTTGTCTTTTATCCGAAAATGGTGCTTCTTGATCAAACTCACCTCAATCCTATATGAATTGATGTGTTTTAGAAGAAAAAAAAAAGGTTACTTTTTCCTAACTACATAAAGAGTTCGAGGTTGATTTATCTAGCTTTTGGTCTTAAAATGGTGAATTTTCGTTTACAAGCACCAAAGATTGGTTTATGGGTAGTTTGGCTATGTGGGTTGGTCTTAATTACAATCTCATTCTATGCCACAACTCAAATAATGCCGAACTCCACCATTAACGAGCAAATCAGGACCCTTACTAGCTCAGAAGGACCCACTGTTACAATCTTTGCAGCTGCTACGCCTTTTAGTGGTTCAGTTGGGAGCAGGCAGTCTTTAGCTATTAGGTCATGGCTTGGTTTATCACAAAACATAAGGGTTGTTCTTTTTAGCCAAGACCCTTCTGTTTTTTCTTTTGCAGCTTCGTTTGACCCTGGCTCTCGCGTTTCTGTTGAACCCGACATTGATTTTACGTAAGCTCTTTATAATTCACTTCAAGTTATCTTTTTTACCGATTGTTACTTGAGATCACATATAAATTTGCATTAGTGGGTGTAATATCATATAACTTGACCATGTATGATATTGAAGATGAATCGCCACTCTATGGGTTGTTTGGATGTGTTTAATAATTTAGTGTCAGGAGTCGCAATGATCAGTTTAAACGTATATACTACTATTCACATTTTACCAATATATGCAACACAGTTTATAACATGTGATGTAAAGTACCAATATCTTTCTACCAAAATTCACAATTTGTGCATTAGATTTACAATGCACATCCAAACGCTCCTTTAATCTTGTGCTACATATACAAGTGTTAAATGTAGGATTCCTTGATATAATGGGTACCAATGTAGGAAAAGTTCACATTTTTTTATATGTTTAGATTTTTAGGTACTCCATTCTTTCATTCGATGGTTGCAAGAGCGCAAGCATCAAATTCCGATATATCTGTTCTAATGGATTCAGAGACTATTCTTTTACCAGACTTTATTTCAACATTAAGCTATGTTCATAAACTCGACCATGATTGGCTCCTTGTTGCGTCATCAAGAAACGTCTCGCATTTCCCATTTCATTTGGATGTAGATGGAAAAAGGTGGCTAGGGGACAATGGTGAAAGGATTAAAATGAAAAAGGTAGGAAAATAATGGAATACATCTTTAAAGTGAACGGATAACTTATTGCTAATATTTGAATATGCATCTGGAAGTGATCATTTGATTTTTGTGGCTTCAAAAGCCTTTATGTTTTGCAAAGACCTATAAAGTATCACATATTCACTTTTAGTACTCACATCCAAACACTCCCTTAACCTCTATTCTCTTCCACCAGTTGCAGGACTTTCTTTCTCATGAACGGTGGGATCGTTGCGATGACAAAAAGATGATTATGGCATGGAATAACGGAGATCTTCCTTTGCACAATGGAGTTCTTCCCCCTTTTTTGTATGGGAAAGGTTTCCACACCCTTTGGGTCGTTAATGAGGCTTTGTCCTCTGATTTTAGGTTTGTATTTGATGCAAGTTGGACCATTTCAAGTTTCTTCATTAGTAATCCTGATGATGGCGATGCAATGGAAGCAAGAAACTGGGAAAATGTTGGAAATTTCCATTTGAAAGCTTTTTATGGATCATTATCTATCTGTGAAGCCGGTTACTACAATGTTATCAAACTTTTTGAATGTAACGGGCACTATCATTTCGGAAGTGCTACTGAAAACATAGTTTATCCATTAGGATCCCATAAAGGTAAACATAAGAAACTTTTGAGCTGTTTTGATAAAATAAAATCACTCGAAGTAAACTTAGACTGCTCAAAAGACAAGCATTTGACTTCATTAGAGCCATTGTCCCTTCCATTCTCTTTAGAAGTTCTATTATCTACACGGGCCGACCAGAATAAAACGGTTGTGCTAGCAGTTGCAGGATATAGTTATAAAGATATGTTAATGAGTTGGGTATGTAGGCTACACCTCCTTCATGTTTCAAACTTTGTGGTGTGTGCCCTTGATGATGAAATATACGACTTCTGTGTCTTGCAGGTGAGCAAATTTTATGATTGTTGACTTAAAGTTCGGATCTTATACATCTTTTATCTTTAAGGTTATATATAATGTAAAATATATTCTTTTTGTAGGGATTACCTGTTTTTAGGGATAGATTAGCTCCTAGCAACATCAGCTACGATGACTGTCACTTTGGAACAAATTGCTTTCAACGGGTAACTAAAGTGAAATCGAGGATAGTTTTGCAAATTCTGAAGCTGGGCTATAACTTACTGATGAGCGATGTTGACGTTTATTGGTTTAAAAATCCTTTGCCACTACTTAACACTTTCGGTCCTACAGTTTTTGTGGCTCAGTCCGACGAGTATAAAATCACAGGTTTGTTTTTCAAGCATTAACATGAAGTTATCTTGTCATTGTCTAAAAAAACTGATTATACTTTGAATCTTGAGATCAAATAGTATACATTTTTATCATTTAAATATCCAGGGATTTTGTTATAGACTGGATGCTAGTGTCTATTTATAGTCTGTTATAGTTTTGATGGTTCGTCAAAAAATTAAATTTTTATATATGATTGCAAAAATTGTATTATTTCAATAAATATTAATGTTTTTCAAATGAAAATGATTTAAGGAAGTATTCTCTTTGGCGGCTTTCGACGTATTTGACCGGATTTCTTTTAAGCTAATATTTTCTTATACTTGAGTTGTTAATTACTCTAGTCCTGTGTGTAGGTCCAATAAATATGCCTCGGCGTCTGAACTCTGGATTTTACTATGCTCGCTCTGATAATTCAACAATTGCTGCTTTAGAGAAGGTAGTGAAGCATGCATCTACATCTAATCTTTCAGAACAACCAAGTTTTTATGATACATTGTGCGGGTTGAACGGGTCATATCGTGTAGGTGACGACATGTGTCTAGAACCCGAAACAAATCTTACTGTCCGTTTCTTGGATAGAAACCTCTTCCCAAATGGAGCCTACCGGGACCTATGGGATTCGAGTAACGTTTCGTCAACGTGCATGGATATGGGTTGTTTTGTGCTTCACAATAATTGGATCAGTGGAAGACAAAAGAAACTTGAACGCCAAGTATCCTCGGGCCTTTGGGAATATGATATGAGTACAAGGATGTGTTTGATGAGCTGGCAAAGATCGAAATCCTTAAGGTATTTTTAAAGAGTTATGGTTCTTATGTAGAGATCAGTTGTTGTTCTTCAAGGGATCTATGAATAATCATTGTTGACAAATTGATATCTACAAAGAGACGTTAGATGCCATTATGCCAAACAACAAGTAGTTACTAAAACTTTGGTTTTATCAAATGAGCCGGCCATAGAAAAAGCAAAAACAAGAAAAAACCAAAAGAGGTCCGGGTTTTTAGTGGTTTATATTGATTGCATATGGTATCAACAGACTTTAGTTTCTTGAAATGTTTAACGGGTGTTTGGATTCACTCTTTGGAGTCCGTTCATTGGACAACAAAGAATCAAGAAACCGTAACGAGGTTAAAGATGCTTCCTTATCAATTGGGAGTAGCTTAAATTCGAAGGAATTTTGTGTTAGGGTTGTTCATGCTGGCGGGAAAGAAGATCTATATCGGAATCCCATTGTGGTTTCTCAATTGATGAAGAGATACCCGGGGATGTGTTTTGCTTGGCCCGAGGTTTTCAAGAATCCTTATGAATCTGTTTTATCAGCAACGGATATACTCTTCCCTGGACAAAAGTACTTATTACTTCCTGTCACGACGTTAAAGAAGCTGAAGAAAAGACACTCTGCAAGAAAGAACAAATCAGCAGGAAAGCAGGTTACAGATGAGTCTGATGATTCCGTTTTTTCAGCAAATGATTATTATGTTTCAAAAGAGAAATGGACCAGAGGCTTAGTCAAGAAACATATACAGTCAAACAGAAAACTTGTACCGCCAGTGGTTTTAAAGTCAAAGTTAAAGTCAGGTCGGGGATCTGATTGGGAACCTAGTCTGACATCCATCCAAGAGCTATCTCCATAAACAACTTACTTGAAACTGACTTAGAAACCGCGTGAAACTGGTATGTAATTCATAAACTGCAAAATGTTGCCGCTTTTGCAATGTACCTGTCACCTGTTTCCTAGTTTTATGATATTCTGCATTATTGGAATATGTTATTGTGCTTGTTTTACAAGTCACGATCTGGAGCAACCGATAACGGCTGCCCCTTTTTTATTGGAAGTTCGTCGAGTCACGAAAACAGACCAATTGTATAGTGAAAACAAATAAGATTGTGTATGCACTTGCTAAAACCTGATAAAGGTTGCTTCTTATTTTTTACCAGAATTTAAATCGATTTGGAAAATGCAGCAATTATATCATCTCTCCGATAACAGACGGTTTTTTATTGCCTGATAGATGCCGAACTACAGAAACGATGATTTCCAATTTAGGTAATCATAGATTAAATATATAGAAATAAAAAAGATACGTTATTTGTGTTCAATAAGACCTCCGAATGGTTCAAGTTTGAATCTTTTCAATGTACACTCAAAAAATATTTGGTAAGAACTTGGTAAAGAGCCATGTATAGACCACAGAGAATATGGCCCCAGCTGGAATAGTCACTGCCCATGAAGTAACAATTTCCCTCACGGTTTCTGCTCTCACACTATTTAGTCCCCTAGCAAACCCGACTCCCATAACCGCACCCACTAGCGTATGAGTAGCCGATATAGGTAGTCCAAGTTTCGATGCAAAGAGAACAACAGAAGCAGCAGCAAATTCGGCTGCAAATCCTCTTGTAGGAGTTAACTCTGTAATCTTTTTACCGATTGTAGCTATCACTCTATACCCCCACATCATTAGCCCTGCAACAATCCCAAACCCACCCCAAGCAAGAACATCCAATGGAATGACAAGTTCACCCCCCGTGGCCCCACCTTGTAGTATAGAAAGAGCTGCAGCTAATGGGCCTATTGCGTTTGAAACGTCATTTCCACCATGTGCGAAGGACATGAAGCAAGCGGATAGAATCTGCATGTAGCCAAACACACCGTAAACTATTTCCAGTTGGGTGCCAGTAGGACCGGCGATATCGGATAGGAACCCGATGCTTTTAGGGTCTGACTCTTCATGTGGCTCTTGTTCAGTTGACTTTGACTTGTCTAGGAGGTGACCGAGCTGATTACGGATGACCTTGTTGACAATGAACGCGCCTAATGTCCCACATCCTAAAGCTTGGGCTAGTGCTATTGGGAGTGTGTTACTAAGAGGAAAAGCTGCAAAAGTTATTGCTGTGACACCCACGAAAACAGCAATCGGTGCGGCTGCAGCCGCTGCTTGTCCAGGGTTTGGAGCACTGTAAACAAACTAAATATACGATAAATGGGTTAGAAATACATAACGGTGTTCGTAAGATTAAGGCTGTAGTGATTACAACCAAGAAAAGTGACAAAATATACAGTCTAGTAGATTGTACGTACCCTACGGATGCATTTGTACACGAGGAAGGAAACTGCAGCACCGATAAGCGGTGATATAACCCAAGAGGATGTTACCCTCGCTAATGAACTCCAGAAAACTGCACCTGGTCCTCCATACACAAGACCAAACCCAACCATTGATCCTACAATACAGTGTGTAGTTGAGACCGGCCAACCATAAAAAGATGCAACCTGATCAAGACCCAAAAATTCAACATTTTTCCTATATAAAAAGTCAAATGCAGCTCCCTAGTTTAGTTTAAGGATCTATTTGTTTCTAGGAATAAAGGGTTCCGTAGGTTAGAGCTAGATTCTAAGACTTCTTACAGGGTATGCAACTATGCACTATCATAACGTTTAGTTATCTATACTGCAAAGAAAAATTGAGTCTACACATGATCCTATATTCAAGATAATATACGATATTTGTTTGGATTTGACCATATCAATGTTTGACCTTAAAAGAAAGTAGTATCAACTAGCAAGTAGCAAAAAGTCTCAATTACTTACCTGTAACCAAGTACCAGCAGCTGCTAAAGACGATAACAAACCCGCAAAAAGCAAAGTATCCTTCCCTTGAAAAACATTAGCAACGAGAATCCCTTTCTGCATTGTACTAGTCACATGCCTGCCCATCAACAACGCCCCTGAAAATTCCAACACTGCGGCTGTCAGCACCGCCTGCCTAAGTGTCAAAGCACCAGATCCCACAGACGTCCCCATGGCATTCGCCACATCATTAGCACCAATGTTCCAAGCCATATAAAACCCGAACAAAAGCGTTGCATACGATAACAACTTGATCTTCAAACCCATCCCTTGAGCTAAAGACTTCATGACAATCGGCAAACTCAAAGCTGCAACAGCTATGCAAATCGATATAGCAGAAGCTGTTTTATTAGATATGTGAAAAGCCTGAGCCATACCAGGCAATTCACTTTCTTCAACATTTTCTTGATGCTCACTTGACGACTCAGATAAAGACGCATAAAGGCGTGTGGACTTATGATAGTTTTTCGTGCTCAAAAGCGAAAAAGATGACTTGGGTATGTTCAAAACAAAATCCTTTCTAGTCCCTTGATCCAAAGCAACATGATTTCTTTGTTTTGGTAGATAAATATTTGAATTAAGAAACAAGAAATTTGAATGTGTGATATGGTTTCTAGTGGAAGAAAAACAGTAAGAGGATGTAGTCATGGTATGTTTGTATATGTGCTTGTTTAAGGAATGATACTAGTTGTAATTTAGCCGATAG